>CAIGRP010071818.1:0-29491 GCA_903798385.1 Fraxinus cuspidata | reverse complement strand
AAGAAGCAAGTCTATTAGATTTTCGTTTACCCAATGTCGACGGTGCACGTGGAAGAAGACCAGATTGCAAATCTGTAGCATTTGAGTCTGATTGAGCTTGTGTGCCAGTGCCACTTTCTTCCCCTACATCAATAACTACCAATATCAAACCTGTAACACCGTCCAAAATTAAGAAACTTAACAACAAAAGGTGAGTATGAAGAATTTAGATATAGAAAACCAAAGGGGCTACTTAAAATTCGGCTTTGAAAACCCATGCATACTTACAATTCAGCTTTACTCCTCCATTGGAATTACATCAACCTCTCATTTATTTGCTCAGAGGAGAAGGAAATTTTATTTTCTTTGAGTTCCAGAAGTAAACTCTCATTGGAATCATCAGATTTTTTTGTGGTATTTTTCAGATCAGAGTGCAGCAAATTTGTGATCTAAGTTTGATTGATTTATGCAGATATAGAGCATTTGATGAGTATGAAGGGATTGAAGTTGCTTGGAATCAAGTTAAACTATATGATTTTCTACAGAGCCCTAAATATCTTGAGAGGCTTTACTCTGAAATTCATTTGCTTAAGACCTTGAAACATAAAAATATTATGAAATTCTACACATCTTGGGTTGATACTGCCAATAGGAACATCAATTTTGTGTCTAAAATGTTTACTTCATGGAACTCTTAGGTTTGCAATATAAAAGTTCGGAACAACCGAACAAGAATTCGAATAAAAAATTCCATAAAAATTTGAACTTAATCTATGGGCATTGGGGACTTGATTTTAGAATTATAAACATTTTATTCAGATTTTAATATCGAACACAGAAATTTCTAGTTCTAATTATAAAAGCAAGCTAAGGGGAGAAGTACTCACATCCTTCTCACGAGTCCCAGGTTCGACGTGAAATCCACGCCTTGGTTGGAGAGGCGACGACGAGATTTAGCTGGAGAGGCGATGGCTAGCTTTGGCTGGAGTCTCAGACGGGAGAGGCGAGTAGGCGACTGGCTTTAGCTTTCAATTAGGGTTCTATTCTGTTCTGTTTTTCAATTTAACGTGTTTAAGTTTTTTTTTTTTTATAACCCAACTCGACCCGTCTACCCAACCCAATACCCGAAACCCACCCAAAAAAAGCAAAAAACCGCAGTTTGGGTCGGGTTGGACGGTTTAATCGGATTGGTTTGGATTTTGCCCACTCCTACTTTTCACCAGTTGGGCACTTCATCTGAATTAATTATTTATTTCACATATTATATTTATTGCATAAATATCTAACAATCACACTTGAAGACCATGTAAAGAAATATTATCCATACCTACAAATGAAAACTCATAATGCCAAATCAAATATATTAATAAGTATAAAAAATTAATTCAATCAGAATCCTATCAGCGGATAGAATTCATTGAAGATAAGACTAAAATGAATATACAAATGGACATTAATCAGAGATTTCGTCACATCTCAGCATATATAACTTCATTCCTTGTGCTCTTCCATAAGCATTGTTGCATACAACAGAAGCTCTTTTATTGTCATTCTTTTGAAGGAAAATGCTGTCCAGAACAATTTCTGTACATGGAACGGACGCACTGCATGCTAAGTTCACTGCAGGTTGATTTGACGAGGTTGCAAGTATTTGTCTAAATGTAATGTTGCTAACTTTTAGTGCTGCTTCCTGTAAGAAAAATACATTGTGTGACGACTCGACTATTTATGGGAAGATCAATGTTCTATGAATAGAATCACTAACATGTGTAAAACAATCCATGTGATCACAGTTGAATTGGTCGAAACTAATGATTTTACACGCTTCTTGACTATAGATTCTCTCTAAGATCATGTTTCTAGCATAGCCATTACCTCCCTAAATTACAAGTTGTAAAAAAACGAACATTAAGGACATGTTTAGAGCATAGTAAAGAGAAAGAACACGATCACATCAAAAATCAAAGAATACAAAACATTAATACTTGCCATGTCTTTATTCTAGCACCATTCATTGTTCCTGTGAATACAACATCACTAACTTCAACATATTTGACTGTTTCATGGCTTCCATGCTTGCCTAAACTTCCAATGCTGTGTCAAGGTAAAGGAAAAATCAAGCTCGAGTAAAGGTTAAACTATTAGAATTTAAATCGCGTACTAAGGAGATCGCGAGTTTTACCTTATGCCATGCCCCGGTCCACATATGATGTCGCTGATCTTCATATGCGATGACCCTGTTACTATGGAAATGCAATCATCACCTACATTTTGAATGACGTGAGGAAGTTACAAGACTAACCAAAGTAACTTCAATGAAAACACGAACATTTTCCAAGAAGTGTAAGTACCTGTCCCAATACGGCAATGATCAAGGACGTCATTAGTGGACCCCGCAATGTGGATGCCATCGGTGTTTGGACTATCTCCTGGACTGTCAATCGTTATATTGGAGACAGAAATTGATGATAAGGTATCCACGACAACATGCATATGAGGAACATACTTAAAGTTGAGACCACTTAGAATAACATTGTTAGCTGCTGATATCTTCAAAGCCTGCCGTTGAAGAATTTCGTAAGGGGTAAAGTCTATTATACAAAAATTGTGAATATCAAAAGAGTTAGTCTAAGGTTCGAAAACGTACATTTGGCCTCGAGTCGAGCTGCAAAAAGTTGGAAATAGATTCTATGTTAGAAATTCGAAATTGAAGTTGAAAAATAAGGACGAATACGCGATAGACAAGTTGTTTATTGAATTGACAGATTTAGGGAGTAAGAAATATATACTCGATAATTAACAAGGTTAGAATTGGGATCGACGCTAAATCTCATGACCATATATCTAAAATCTTAAACTAATATTACGGACAGAATAATTTGTTAGAAAGATTACTAGTTGAAATACGATAAAGTGCAGAAATAAAACTTATCGACTGATTGAGTCTCGTGACAACACGATGTCCTAAAGTGAAATTACATGTCGATAACTACTGTGACCTCTGTAGACAATCACCTCCAGGATACAACAATCAAATAAACTAATTGTGCAGGAATCACAAATAGTTTTCTGAACTCTCAAGTGTACTCCAAAATATGTAAAATTGAGTATAATAATTTTTTCTTGAATAGGAAGATACAATTTCGTATTTTTTATAGTTATTTTCTAATGATCAGATGTGTGTTTATATAAGCATAAAAATGATATAACTGTCTCCACCATGATCCAGTATTATATGCAGGTTTTATGGTTAGTGGTAATGTGTTGTTAATACTGGGACAGTTTGGCACTTCATCTAATTAATTATTTCTTTCACATATTTTTTTTAATTGTATAAATATCTAACATGTGGTAATGTGTTGTTAATACTGGGCAGTTAAAAAATGGTCATATTTTATTGGCTAGTTGACCCACACAAATTCCACACTTTTCACCAATTGGGCCTTCATCTGAATTAATTATTTATTGCACATATTATATTTATTTTATAAATATCTAACATAATTTACCTTCATAGTACTCCACCATTTACTTCCACGGCCATTTATTACACCATGTCCAATGATCGACAAATTTTCGACATATCTAAAATCCATCCAATTATCACAAGCATTATTGTTGCATCTCCACTCTGATGGTTCACTTGGTGCAATTATATTTCCATTTATCTGCAAAATTAGTTCATAAAAATTAAAATAAAATACGAAGAATAATATAACACGAAACTATAAATACTGATAGTTAATCATGTGAAATTGAGCGGCAGATTCAAACCACCCCATCACTGCCTGAACTGGCATAGGGCACAGTGGAGTGTTTGGATCGGTCCATCATATTTTTAAAGGCCCGAACCGGCTCATTGGCTTAAACCAAAAATTTCCAAATTACCGCCTCAAATCTTCGAAGATTCATTTTCGCATTAAGGAGTAAGTGATTGTCTTATTTAAAAGACAACATTCAGTTTCAAAAAATAAAAAATAATGAAGGGGTTCGATAATTTGGCGATAAATGGATTTTTTTTAAAAACTTTTTCATACTGTCACAGGTCAATTACCAATCCAAGGCCTAGTTCAAAAAGTAATGGTATTCAAAGTGAGTATTGTCGATAGTAGCCATATGTGACATACATGTTGCAATTTGTTATTTGATACATGAAGTAATAAAAAACTAACACATTAATACATCAAATAACAAACTCCCACATATATGCACGTAGGACGATTATCGATAATCCTCTCTTACTCACTATGAATAACATTATTCTTCGAGTAATTGACAAACCATTGAACTAATACCTTGCAAGGGCCATCCAAAGATAATGGATTGATCAAGAACGTCTTCCCCAAAGGAACTTCCATCGTTGAAGAAGTAGAAGACGACTTGCATGTTGCTTCCCACGCTCGCAAAAAAGCCTACAACAAAAAGAAGTCAATAAAAAGCTGTTTTGTATTCAAACTTTAGAATCGAGCACGGTAATACGATATCTTACATTGGTGTCATCCGTTCGACCATTACCGACTGCACCAAATTTAACCACATTAAACTTCGTACCCAAATATGTTAATCCGAACAGTGGAACTCTAAATGTAAGAACCAAAAAAAATAATTTCAATAGTTTCTCCATTGCTATATAGAAGAACACTCAACGAAGTTGAAAATCGTATTTTTTCGAGAGATTTATATAAGAATAGAGAGAATTAGGGTTTGTGGTTACTATTAAAGATACAGTTACAGAGAACGTAACATGGACAAGTTTTATATATACAAGGTTCTAATTTGGTTGATGAGAAGAATTTGATTAGGAAAAGGGATTCTGGTGGGTGAAAATTTTCAAGAGAGTTCTACTTTTATCGAAAGTTCGAATAAAAATAATTAGCAGATTTAATTAATTATTAATAACTAAGGTGGAAAGAGTTGTGAACAAACCTTAAACTCTTATTAAAAAAATAATAATAATTTGAAAAAAAAAAAATCTTCTACGGATCAACAAACCGGTTCATGCCTTCAAAAATATGAAATGTGCAGTTTAAGACTGGATCAGTAGCTCAAATGGGTCAGTCCAAACACCATTCTGGACCTTGCTTGCTCAGACTCTGGGCTGAACGTCCGTTCAGAGATTTTCCCTTATTTTTGTGATATAAGATTGGTATAAAGTATGCATACATAAGTATTTTTAGTGACGTCGACATTTTTCATAGCCAGCCTCAAATCCAAATAAAGAGGATGTGTTTCTTCAATATGCATGACAGTCGATGTAAAGTACTATATAGCACACGTTGTGATACACATCTTGTTGGACTGTGATCGATAATACAAGATTGCGTCAAAATTTAGTAACAATGGATTGAGCCGGAGTAACTATTTGGAGTCCAAATCTGTAGTCACGTCTAAAATGTTTTAGATTGTGATTTGAAATGGCACCTCTTTGGGAAGAACCTGAACTTATTAATAGATAAAGAAGAGTTGTATATATATAAATAGTGGTTGCGGGTTCATTAAAATATGTTATTGAAAATAATGTTTTACCAGTTTATAAATTATAAACTTGTCAAACGGATGCTAAATTAAGTTTATTCTCAATAAATTTGACGCCAGCTACGTGAGTCTTTTCTTCAATTTAGCTAACTCCATAATGATGTAAAGTCCATATTTGGTTCTAAAACTCATTTTTCCTTCAATTTTTTTTAATTACATATTTTACGAGACCCAAAATTTTTATCAACTTTTAAATCACAAATTTCATTAACTTTTATCAAAATTTACTAAAAGTTGATTTCTATCTAAATAAATAGGGGCCTAATTTAATTATTTCTCAAGTCGTGTTGTGCTATCCATTGAGCTACCCACAACGTATAAGTGCAATATGGCTAGATTTGCATCTCTTTTGACTCAATTTACATCCATGTCAGTGCAGCTATTTTTAAATTTCGTCCGTCCAAGCATTTCTCCCACAAATTAAAACAAAAAGTGAAAATTACTAGCTTGACACTAAAATCACCTAGAAATGGTGAATAGTTGATTAATGCGAAATTAAAATTACTAATTAAAAGTAACAAGTTACTTTTAAGTTATTTTAGATATTTAGTCAATCAAGTCAATTTTATCTTTTGTTGAATTCCCACAATAATAAATAAAGAAGTAAATAACACAAAATTTGTTAATGAAGAAAAGTTTTAACTTGATTAAATTTCAGGGACAAAGGCAGTAGCATTGACTATTGACAATAAGATGATCCAGCCTAGAAAACTCACTAGACTCGCTGATCTAATTCTTGTAATCTTCAAGGTCCGTTGGAACGTGCTTCACTCACACATGTTTCTAATCTTCTGGAATTGTGGATAGTCAGAACACCTTGTTCATGTGACCTTCTTGTATTTTAAGTCCAACCTCCCTCAATTTTCAGCAACATCTGAAAGTTATTGAGAATGTATCTTCTTGATTATATTTCAAAAGCGGGTATTTTGGATTATTTGAATTTGATATTTTTCCCAACGAGTGGTTGATTGAACTTAAGAATCAAATTAATCTCAAAATTTAGATGTGTTATGGATCTTGAAATGATTTTATAAGGATGTAATATAATGATCAACCACTATCAAAAATTTAATGGGCATTGTGTATTTATAATATGAGGTATTTGAGTAGTATATGATAGATAGACTCTTAAAAATCCCGAATTAGGATTTCACGTATAACACCGTTGCTCGAGCGTCAGGTTAGGACAGGTGTATGGCTCGAGCGAGATTCTACTTTTTTCACTCGAATATCAGTTAGGTGACATGCTAACGTAATTCCGACAGATGCTTTTTCATGTTCCATGCTCGAACCCAAAAACTACTATTTCATTTATACAACCCCCAAAAAACACTTTGACTTTTGCAACTCTTTTATAATAATTATTTTCTTTTTATAACAATTATTTTGTCTAAAGAATTATTAATACAACATTGGTCCCGACAAAAAGAGGAAAAATGAATTGATTAAGAAACTTTTAAATCACCGCGTGGTAAATTTATTGCGATGCACGAGTGGACTGCAATAAAAATCTTGTATGAAACTTTGAAACATGGACAGATACTAATTTATAAATGTGGATATTAGTTGAAAATAAGATTTTTTTTTATATTCTAAGCAAACTAATATATTTAAATTTTAATGTCTTATTCTAAAAGATGTAGTTGTTATTTGTTTATTTATAATAATATATCACATTGCATCATCATTGTTAAGTTCAAATATTTTATTATAGTCACATAGTAGTACATTGAATAATAAAGTAAAACAATAACGTGTTATTATGGAAGGTTTTTTAATATATAAGTGTGTGTATATATATATATATATAGAGAGAGAGAGAGAGATTATTTTTAGAAAAAATTGCAACAGAGGTCTCAGGCCATTCAAAAATGGAAAACACTACTTTATTGACAGCTATTTTGACAGATTTTTGTTATTTTATATGTGTTTTGTCTATTATACCCTTATTTGTATAAATTAATTATTTTCTGTCCAAATTGGTATTAGAGCCTAGTAACGAAACCAAAGAAAATTTTTATACTTTAGAAATATTTTCTAGAATTAATAGAAAAGATTAAATGATTTTAGAAGAATTACAAAATATTAATATATTAAATAATAATAATAGAATTAAATTACAAGAACTGGAAGTAAATTTAAATACCGAATTTAGATCTCCAATTAACGAGATAGAACAAATAAATGACTCTCAACAATTAGTTGAAATTAAAAATAAAGCATTACAAATCTTAGTCGATGAACCTCTCGAATATGAAGAAGAAGATATTATAGTAAATCAATTTTATAACAAAATGAAAATTATGCTCAGCCTGTAGAAAACATGATATTATAAATCAAGATATTATAACTCATATGTATTACAAATTTTGGTCGATGAATCTCCCGGATATGAAGAAGAAGATATTATAATAAATCAATTCTTAGAACAATATGATAATTATGTTCAGCCTTTAGAAAAAAATCGATATTATAAATCAAGATATTATAACTCATATAAAAAATATGGAATCGAATTTAGAAATTTTTAATCACAATATTAAGATAGGATAAAAAATTCCATATAAACAAATTGAATCAAAATTTAAAGAATTAAAATGTAAAAAAGAGTCTTATGTTTCTATTTAATCACATTTACCGGCTTATGTTGTAGAAGAATTAAAACTAAATTCTTTGAAGTCACCGGAAAAGAATTAGAAATTTATAAACAAAGTTTAGAACAATTAGTTATTCAAACTAAGAATATATATATGATCCTCCACCTAAGGAAAAAACTATTGAAATTAATACTCCACCTTTAAACCAACAAGCTGAAAATCAACCGTTAGTTGGAGAAACAAATTAAACTAATATTACTACAGATTGGACTATGTCCTCAATCTTCATAAGACAAAACCCTTTGAACTGAGCTCTTTGAAAAATCAATATAATTTCGATTTTGAGAATTTTGAGTGTGCATTATTATGGCTGATTCTGATTTAATTAGAATGACTTCATAATAAGTTCGGATCTTTTTGATGTTTCTAGGCATGAAATAGAATTGATGGGGAAAAATTTTGAAGACATTCTTCAATAGAAGAATATTTATAGATCCAAAGGTCCATTTCTAAAACAGGATATTGAAGAGATTTAGTAAAATAATGACAAAAGGTTGAAGGGTTGATATCTAGTAATTTTTCGGATCCTGTTTAAACTACCTTTTTAAAGTTTGAGGATTTAATTTCTTTAGAGACTTTCTTGCTTAGAGGGGTATGAAGAAATGGATTTTTTGAAGTAAGAATAGTCTTTTAAGAGGTTGAAGAACTTTGTCCTTCATTTTTTGAACCATGATAAGAGCTTTGAATATAATCTTCGATTGAAAGAATTGGAATTGAAGACTTTTTCTTATTCTTCTTAGAAGAAGAAATAATTGAATTAATCAAAACTGTTTCTCACAATTCTCTTGTTAGGAAATCTACAAGGAAGTTTGATTTACCTTGTATATATAGAATTTTGAAATTAAAGCATGTAAGGATGACTTGTCATCTTGCAAAAATTTGTTATGAAACAAGGTTTTTTTACATCCTTTTGTCAACCGTATTTTGAAGTTTTGCAATCTGTTTTAAAAACAAATTCTTTATTGATTAAATCGTTTTGAAATACATAGAACAATTGCAAAATTTTAGTTTTTTATTGTAGAATAATTTCTTTAAGGCTAGTCCAACCACTAGAAGGGAATCTAACCAACTGTTCTTGACTAGACTTGACAGAAATTTGATTTAAGATTCCACCAAAACCTATGTATGGCGCATCGGTTTCTACAACAATAGAGACAATGGGGTCCAAAATTGAAAGGCAGTGTTTGTTTTTTACAGCATCCTTAACTTCTCGTACAGCCACAGTATGCTCGTAACTACAAGGTACATGATGCTTTTGTAATCTTTTGAAAAGTTGGGCACACAATATCCTTATCTCTTTGATAAAGTTAGATACATAATTGACACAGCCTAAAAATCGTTGTATGCTTGATTTATATAAGATTTCATTAGGCAATTTGTCGGTGAAATCCAAACTTCTTTGAATTGGAGTAATAATTCCTAAGTGAATATTATGGCCTAGGAACCTAACGTTTGCTCGACAAAGAACTACCTTTTTTTTGTAAAAAATCCTAAACCATTATTCTTAACAACATGGATAAATGTATTAATATGTTTGAAATTTTTTTTAATACTTATGAAAATATGAGAATATCATCAATGTAAATAATAATGAAATTTTGAAAATGAATAAAAATTTCATTCATAATTTTTTGAAATTCAAAACGAACATTTTTATGACCAAATGGCATAACGTTCCATTCGTATTGACCAAAATGAACATTGAATCCATTCATGTATCTGTCTTCTTCTTTAATTTGAATTTGTCAAAATCCTTATTTCATATCAAATTTTGAGAAGATAACAACTTTGAATAATATGTTTAAGAGATCTCTCTTTGAGGTAATGGATATCTTATCCATTGGAGCATTTTTGAGGGGTTTATAATTTGATAACGAGTCGCAGAGTTCCTCATTCTATTTTGGCAGAATTATTGACATAGAATGCGGAACAACTTAGTGGATATTTACTAGGGCGAGTTAATTTCTTCTCTAGTAAATCATGAATTTTTTTGATACAATGATCAAATAATTCTTTATTCATTTAAATATGACGAGATTTAGTTGGAATATTGGATTTATGAAAATCAGAATTGAAAGGAAGAGAGACTACAAGTTTTTTTCTACCCCAAAAAGCATTTGGAATAGTAGAATATATAACAATTTCTATTCTTTTTTAAAATAAAAAAATCTTTTCAATAATTGAGGGATTTTTTAATTGTTCCCTAATCCTTTGAAATTTAATTTCTTCTTTAAAAAATTGAATATGTTTTTTCTTGAAGTTAATATTATTATTTAATTTTGAAATTGATGCTTCTTTCAAAGTATTTACATCTTTGTGAGAAGGAGAATTTGTAATTTGAAAAGTATATCTTGTCCCAAAATATTGGTGGTAAGACTTTTTGAATCAGCTTGAAAATAATAAATTTGAACAACAAAAGGATTGACAAGAATAACTTGTTAGTCTAAATCTTTGATTAAATAGAATATATTTTTGAAACAAATATTTGTACATGAGCTTTTGAAAGTTTATACTAAAAATTGAGTTTTTTTACTACTAGCACCATAAAGACGCTCAGTAGGTTTTTCAAAATATTTTGTAGGGATTAATCATTCTCTAATACAATTTTGATCGACTCCAGAATCAATTAAGACCCTTGTAGTAAGCTTGAATTCCTTATTGACTGTAAGAATCATATTGCAGGATGATTTCTGAAAGTTGAATACTATTAATAACATAAATCTTTTCTTCTTCATTTTGAGGATTTCATGAAAACGTAGAATAGTATCGTCATCATCATCCGACGTATCATAAAAAGGATTGTTTTCTTGCTTCAACTTTTGGTTTTGAAGAAAACAAGTTCTAGTTTGACATCTTTTATTTGTCTTTCTAATGAAACAATTTGAGATTTCATCTCATTGACTTCAGACTTTAATTCCGAATATTGAGGATTTTGAAGAGCTTTCTTCTTTGAATCGGTTCAGTATGTATATTAAACAGAGTAATGGGAGTTTTTGAAGGTAAAAGAGAGAACTTACTTTTAAATTTTCTTAATTATTTTTTGAATAATTTCTTCTTCTTTAGTAAGAACTTTTATAGTTTTACCGCCAAAATCTTCTTTACCTTGGCTTGAGTTTGAAGAGGAACTAGAACTAGTTTCAACATCAAATTCTTCTTGATGTTGATAGACCATTTCAAGTTCACAATCAGAATAATATTCTCGTGAATTGGAATTGAGTAAATTAAGAAGTTCGAGTTTAGCTTCTTCATCAATTTGAAATTTTTTAATCTTTCTCTCTCTCTCTCTCTTCAAAGGACATTTATTCGAATAGTTACCAGATTGGTTACATTACCATCAGGTAAAATTGGATGGTTTTGAAATTTTTCTCTTTAAAAAATTTCTTTTCTAAGGATAATTTTGAAAATCATTTTTCTTTTGAAAATATTTTTGAGAAGATCTTTTTCTTATATGAGAAGGAAAATTTTTCTTTTTAGAGTTTGAAGAAGGAGGTATGATCTATTCAAATCCGCATCACAAAATGATCCTCGTTCTTTTCGACTATCAGATCTTTCTACTTTTAATTTAGCTTTGAGTTTAGGATCATTACACAATGCTAATCCTCCTTTATTGACAAAATTAATAATATCGCCATAAGTTAGTAGAGCATAAGGAATTGAATCATTATATTTGAGTTTGATAGAATTCCTAACTTTCAGCAAAAAGTTTTGGAAGTCCATACATAAATCTTCTTTCCAAAAAGATTGATTACAATCATCTCTAATAAGAACTCTGGTGAGGAACGTGTCCTTGTACCAACAGAAATCATGAAGTTTAGGACAGTTAAGATTAAAATAAAATCTCAGATGATCTTTCTTGAAGGAGAGTAGGAGTTCCAATTATATGCTTTAATATTGAATATATCAAAGTATTGAAACTATGTTGTTCATTGGTAGCATTATGAATTTTTTATCTATCTTCATCATTAAGATAGTTAGTCCACCAAAATTTAATATGTACCGTAAAACTAGTAATTAAATTTATATTGGCGGTAGAAGGAAGAACTTCAGGGCTAATATACGCATTATAGCATACTGTGATGTTCTCAATGGTTATAATAATTTGAAATTCTGCAAGATCATCTATATTCCATTCGATAATATCATCTCCAGAATATGAATTTTGAGCTTTTCCCTTTTCTTTATATAATATATCAGGATAAGAAGGGCAATTATAATAAGTTTGAAGTTTTGAGTGTTGATCTCTTAATTTATTAAGTAGGCTCATCACCAATAAATTCAAATTCAAGACTATCAAGAGTATCAATAGTATTGATATTCTTATAATTTCCTAGTTTGAAAATCTGATTTGCAAGTTCTTGTAAAATACTTGACTCAAAAGTAAAAGTACCTATTTTCAATTTAGGAAGTACTTTTGAATCAGTAGGTTTGAAAATAAGATTGGATTCTATGAGATAATCTATAGGCTTCTTCCCCTCCTTCTTGGATGAAGAGGCCTTAGCTTGAAATTAGTCTCAATTCTAAATAATTGAGAACAAACTCATTGAAGAATAATATTAGTATAATTGTCCTGAGTTATAATATTATTAAAATCTTTAACTATAGAGTTGGAATCTTCTGCTCTTATAGTTAAATTAGGCAATTTTTTGAGAGGAGATGCGACGATTTGTGTGTTTCCATGAGAAACAACAATTTGTTGTATCGAAGGATGTTTAGATTTAAAATCTTGACCAGATAAAGTTTTCCATATTTTCTTATTAACATGGGTATTTTTGAATAGTTTGTTTTAGAAATTCTTTTAACAAAGACTTTTAAATATGTCCATTCATAGAAACTAAAAATTTCTAGAGAATTATAATATTCTTCCCATAAAGATTCTATTTCATATTTTGAAAACATTCTTTTGAGAGTATGTAGGAAATTTTTTACAGAAAGAGTTTGATCAGCTATTTATAGTAGATGATATTACACTGTTGATCTAATTTCTCATATGGTTGCACATCTGATTAAGTTGGAGAATTAAGTTGTTATGATTCATCTTCTTTTCAGATGTATAATGGGTTTCTTGGAATATTTGGATTGAAATCTACTTTATTGAGTTTCTCAAAGGACGTAGAATTTCTAGAAGATTGAAAATGATTTTCAGATCTAACTTTAGACCTTGAAGAATATGATTTTTGGAGATTATTTGATGTTGAAGTTTTATCAAATATCACCATAATATGTCCATCAGGGAATGAAATTATTTGATGAGGAATTTTTTTAATAGGAATGTGAACTGGATTTTGAGCGTTTTCAAAATACCGTTCAAGTTCTCGTGATTGAAGACTCCAAGAGATTCTTTTGGGATTCATAATATTTGAATGTAAATGATTGACTTCTACCAAAACACTTTCATCTTTAGGAGAAGATTGAAGAGCACGAATATTGAGTGATCATAAACTTATAATATATTCTATATATTATAGCAAATGCTTTTGAACGATCATCAACATCAAAATTTTTAGTTTGAATTTGAAAATTAGAGCATTTAATATAGCTCCATCTTGAAGGCTGATTGCAAAGTTAGAAAACAATTTGAAAATATTAGACCACTTTCAAGATTTGATTCGAGCATATATAATATTGAATATTCAAATTTGAGAAGCCTCTTGTCTCTAAGAGTTATACGAATAGACAAGTAATGTCTAGATCAAGTCTAAACAAAGATTTGACAGTAATTTGAACAAACCCCCACATGAAGATATTTAAATTTCTTCGTATGAGATTGAATAGCTTCTTTCCATGATAAATTTATTTGAACAGCTTGATTTTTTACAAAAATAGTTTGCTCAAAAGTTTTAATAACATAATTTTGACTAAAATCAAAATTTCCTATTTCATAGATAGATTTCTTAACTACCTTTGGAATAGTCGAGTTTTCAAGTTTTTGTTCTATTTGAGCAATTTGAAGTTCATTTGAAATGAAATAAATTGATGTAGATGCATGATCTAATGTATAATCTTGACATAATTCTTCCTCATCATTTTGAAAAATTATCATTTCTAATGTTTGAACTAACACCTTTCCTAAACCAATTAGACATTAAAGACATAAATGATTACAGTAACATACCACTGTAGACACAGTGCTTACAGGATAGACTGACGTTTCACCAAGCCAACAATACGACCGCCAACGCCAAACTCTAGCTTCACGGTTGACCAATGCTATTTAATAGACTTTTAGGCTCACACCGGCTTCACTTTTGATAGAATAACAAGATAGAATAACTAAAACAGTCTGACTCTATAACCTCATTCTAGACAATTATGGCTCTAATATAAAATTAGGCCCAGGGGATGGGAAATAATGAAAATGATAAATGAAAACACAGATTTTTGATAAAAATATTAAAATTTGAAAGATACAAGATGATTGAAATTACAAAGAAAATTTTAGAATATAAGAAATTCTAAACTTTCTAGAAGATGAAGATGTTTTATCTCCCACTAAAACACACTTGAGGAAAACCTTTGATTTGAACTTCCTTTTATATTTGAAGCTTTGGACTTGAAATTTTCTTGAATAAAATTAAAGAATCTTGAGAAACTTGTTTGCAATTATGTTTGTGTGTGTGTGTGTACAACCGCTTCAATGTTTAATCATTTGATCGGCATGTACAAAATTAAATGGACCACACAAATAGATATGAATATAAAAATTTCGAAATTATGATTACAGCTGTATGTCTGCCTATTTAAATAGTAGAGCATACCATGAATATCTTGCAGAGTTCATCTGTGCATAAAAGAAAATGATTTCTTTTTCATATTTGATAGTTCCTCTTGTTTCCTTAATTTTGTTCATCATTTTCCTTTTCACATGGCATGGTAATCCTGCTTCAACAGCCCGGAAAAGATTACCGCCATCTCCACCAAAGCTTCCCGTGATCCTTAATTTTGTTCATCATTTTCCTTTTCACATGGCATGGTAATCCTGCTTCAACAGCCCGGCAAAGATTACCACCTTCTCCACCAAAGCTTCCCGTGATTGGAAATCTTCACCAACTCGGCCTATTCCCCCATCGATCACTGCAAGCACTATCCAAACGCTATGGTCCACTCATGTTGCTTCATCTGGGCAGAGTGCCAGTACTTATAGTCTCGTCTGCTGATGCTGCTCGCGAGATCATGAAAAATCAGGACGTGATTTACTCAAACAGACCGAAATTGAGTGTTATTGACAAAGTTATATATGGCTCTAAGGACATAGCTTTTGCTCCTTATGGTGAGTACTGGAGGCAGGTGAGAAGTATATGTGTGCTTCATCTTTTGAGTAATAAGAGGGTTCAATCCTTTCGTCGTATACGAGAAGAAGAAATGTCCCTTATGATCGAGAAAATTAGACATTCTGCTTCATCTTCGATAAACTTGAGCAATATACTGGTGACGCTTACTAATGATATTATATCTCGAGTGGCCCTGGGGAGAAAATATAGTGATGGTGAAGCAGAAGGAAGCACAAAATTTGAGTTAATGTTTAAGGAAGTGGCAGAGTTAGTAGGTACTTTCAATCCAGGGGATTACATTCCAAGGCTGAACTGGATTAAGCGTGTTACTGGTTTCGAAGCAAGAGTTGAGAAATTGGCTAGACGGTTTAATGCATTTTTTGAAGGTGTAGTTGAAGAGCACCGAAATAGAAAGAAAGTGGAGATGAATCTGAAAGACAGCAGCAATGAAGCAGATCTTGTGGACATATTGCTCGAAGTTCAGAGCGAAAACATGGCTGTTTCCCCTATTGAAAATGATACAATCAAAGCTGTCATTTTTGTAAGAATCCCTCAGTCTCTTTCTCACTGCGTTTGCACGCGTGTCTAAATTAGCGGAGAAAACTATTCACTTGTAAATTGTTTTAAAACATTCTCTAACAGTTGAGAACAATTTGGTTAATATTTACTATTAAACTTCATCTAAATTTATTCATTTTTTACATGTTTTCTTTTACTAAGAGTTAGTAAGGTCCATCGATGTGTGTTCAAAACCATTAAAGCATATTTATATATGAGAGATATTGTTTATGACAGGATATTTTTGCTTTAAAACCATTAAAGCATATTTATATATGAGAGATCTTGTTTATGACAGGATATTTTTGCGACTGGGACGGATACAATTTATGCTTCTTTGGAGTGGACAATGGCAGAGCTTCTAAGGCACCCAAAAACGATGGAGAAATTGCAGAATGAGGTGAGACAAATAGCTGGAAGCAAACTAGATATAACAGAAGATGATTTAGAGAAACTGCCCTACTTAAAGGCAGTGATGAAAGAGAGCCTAAGACTGCATCCTCCGCTTCCTTTGCTGCTCCCTCGAGAATCTACCAAAGATAGTTCAATATCGGGCTATGATATTGCACTTGGAACCCGAGTATTAATCAATTCTTGGGCAATTGGAAGAGACCCATTGATGTGGGAAAATCCTAATGATTTTCAACCAGAAAGGTTTTTGAACACAGGAATGGACTTTAGAGGGCTTAATTTTGAGTATATTCCATTTGGTGCTGGTCGGAGAGGCTGCCCTGGTATTACATTTGCCATGGCTGTTGACGAGCTTGCATTAGCAAAATTGATACTTTATTTTGACTTTGCCTTGCCATTTGGAGTAACAGAAAAAGATTTCAATATGAGTGAAGCCCCAGGAACAACTATCACCAAAAAGTTTCCTCTAGTTGTCACCATTAGTCCGCGTTCTACTGAGAGTGTCATCACCTCTACTCCTCTCGAAGTTCCCTCTTAAAAAGTAAAATATGTGGTTATCATATTTGGAATAAAATCTCAAATGTATTTGCAATAAAAAGTTTGAAATTATTCGCTGATTGTCATGTTGCATTTGTATAAAGATATTTATTGTATTTAAATTTTAAAGTTGGTCACTCAATATCTTTTCAATTTGGCCCAAAACGTTTGTTTTATTTAACCTTTGTTTGGTTCAGCTATAAAAGCTAATTAAAATTTAAGTCAAACTCAAAAAATAAATTTTAACCACACATTCCATCAGTTGTTATCAATATTTACTAAAACTCTGATTTTTAAACCGAACGTCGGCTTAGTTAGACTAATAACAAATCCTACCTGATAGCAAGTGTCGTGTATTTTATATATACAATTAGAATGTTGTCTTTATATGCCAAATGTGAAAAGTCGCATTTTAATCTAACAGAAGTGTTTGTATCAAAAACCCAATTTCAAGGAAAAACACAGCATCAAGAGTAAAACGCTCCATTTTAAATAGACAAGAGCTCACCAACAAAACTTAGAAGCACATAATATCATCAACATTCTCAAGAACAAAGTTCGTTTGCCATTATAAACAAAGTCCGACAAAAAGGTTAAATCTTGATCAGGTAATTAGTAATCACAGCATAAAGTTCGAACGTTGATCTCAGCCACATAGATGGGAAAATAACGTGATTAAATTACTGATCAATTGGACCAAGGTTCATAAAGACTGCATAACGCCCCTCCTATTTTCTGCCTTTCTTTTAAACATCTTAGCCTCACTAAAAGAACAATATCATAGTCAGTAAACTACTTAAATGTCATTGTTGATGTCTAAAAGATGATCAACAAACTTCCCTGATCACCTAGCCGTCAGGTTTTTCCCACCTAAACTCACTATTCTGTTGCTCAATAGAGAACAAGAAAAGAAATTGCTATTCGGGAGGAAACTATTTCAAATTCAACGTGCCATTCCAATCCCAAGCACGCCTTTTATAGATTTCTATTAGGTTTTGGGGATAAATATGTCTTTAGAGTTGGTGACAAATGGTGGTAGTTGATTGATTTCTAATTGATTACATTATCATTTCACGTTTCACTTGCCTAATTACATGTCATTCATTCATTGATTATGAAATCATGTTTTTATACTTCTATTCACGTGTGCTTTGATAATGATTTTTGCTGATAGGGAATGAGTTAACAGTTTGTCAATAGTGGGTTCTTAGAAATGTTCTTTTCTACATCCTAAGGTTCGTACACATTACTTCAAAAAGGTTCGTAGGAATACGAGTTCACCAATATTCGTTTACGAAATTTTTGTTATTCGAGAGTCACTCGTTTACATGGGCTTGTTAAAAACAAGACATCAATTATTCAACTATTTCAATAAAAATGTTAATATGTAATTTGTAATGTGTTTTTTTAGTAGAAAAGTCAAAAATAATTGTAAAAGAAGCGAGGGCTAAACATGTAATTTGTAGTATGTTTTTAAGTTTGTATATGTAGCAAATGTGCCCTAAAATGTATATTGTATGAAAAGAGTTGTAAGAAAGAAGTCTTGTGAAGTAAGAAATTTCAAGCTGCTCTCCTTTCTCTCGTTTTTTCCCTGTTTTCCCTGTTTTTCAGTAGCAAGTAATCTGGTGCAGTAATCTTCTCCAGCTTTCATACAGTCCTGTTTTTGTTTCGCTGAAAATGAAGAAGGATAATCAGATGCCAAGAAGTAACTTAAAGATTGTAGACAAAAATATGCAAATACTCCTTTAATGCTACATAGAGCTGTGGTTAATTCAATTATTCAAAAAATAATGATGGCAAACAAAGCCATTGAAGCTTAGGAGAACCTAAGAAAAGAGTATCAAAGAGATTGAAGGTAAGAGCCATTAAACTCCAATCTCTTAGAAGGGGAATTCGAAAATATGAAGATGAAGGATAATGAACGTGTTAAAGAATTTTTCGATAGATTCATAAACTTGTAAATCAAATGAAGTCATATGGTGAGAAAGTTTCAAATGAAAAAATGGTGGAAATAATTCTGATTAGTATGTCCGAAAAATTTGATCCTTTTTGTAGTCGAGATTGAAGAAACAAAGGATTTAGAGATGTTGGAGGTTGAAGAATTTATGGGGTCTTTGAAAGCATTTAAGAAAAAATTAAATCAATGCTCCAAAAAGTCAATTAAGAGTTTGTTTCAATCTGAGCTCAACGTTGGTTACAAGAATGTTGAAACACAAAAATATGGTGGTGAATACACGAATAGAGATGGAAGAAGTAGTAAAGGAAGGAGAGGTCAAGGTAGAAGCAACTTCGAAAGTAATTTTGATAAAGAAGATTCATCACAGGAGTGTAAAATTTGTAAGAGAAGCAACTATGATGAAAATGGTTGTGGGTTCAAAGGAAAGCCACAATGTCACAATTGTTAGAAGTTTTAAAATTTGAAAAACGATTGTAAAGAGCACTCAACAAGCTAAATGTGCAGCCAAGAAGAAGGGTAAATCAAACTTATTTTATGCATCTTTGAGTGCATTAGAATTAAAAATTGATTCATGCTTCTCAAGTTCAAATTGTTCCAACGATCAAACATGCAATTGAGACTAGGGGTGGCAACCGAGCTGAGCGGCCGTCAAAAAAGAGCCATGAGCCGCTCGGGCTCGTCAAAAAGACAAGCCGGAGCCCGAGCCCGAGCCTTGCTCGGCTCGTCGAGCTCGCGAGCGGCTCATGGTCTCATGAAAAATTAAAGAAAAATTAAAAAAAAAAACGTGAAAAAAAACGTGAAAAAAAAAAAGCTCGTGGGCTTGTGGCTCGGCTCGTGAGCTCGTGGCTCGTTTCTCACGAGCTCGAGCCGAGCTCGTGGGTTTAAGGGCTGAGCCGAGCCGGCTAGGCCCATTGCCATGATTAGACTAGTTTATCAAGTGGACAGTATGTGTTTGCTTTCCTAATGCATAACCGTGGTTGCTTTAGTGTAAGATAACATTTCCATAGCAATGACGAATGTGACAATTTAATTTATGAACTAGATTTCATTACATTGTTTAATATTTTTTTAGTTCAAGTGCCTAGAATCAAGTCATATTTCTTTATACATAGAACTTCCAGCCTCTACACTTTCTCGGCTATATTTTGATACAGTATTGTTGGTATATTGGTTTTAGAACTACTCCATTGAAATATTGAGTAGATGATGTTGTACATTGTGTCATCTGCATCATGAAGAACCTATTGCAAGTATTTAGAACTACTCAATAGCATATGAGTGAACTGTAACTTGAAGAATCTCGAATAATTTTTTTATTTAATCTTTATTTCCAGGTTTCTCAAATATTGTACGCATTGTATGTTTATTTGTGCTAAAAGTTTGAAAAGTGAAAAAATAAACTATGATTTGGGAGCTTGCTGTAATGAACACTCGAACTCAATCATTTTGAGGTCTTAGTTCATATATTACTCATAAGCATAGTTTTTACACTTATTTGAGGCTCTAAATCATGATATTTTATTATCTTTTGAATCAAATTCAACCTAATTTATGTTAAATTGTATTTTGTAAATAAAACTTTATGTTTAATAAAAAATTAACGAAAAGAATGCAAAATAGCAGAAAAATTGAAAAATTCATAGTCGAGAGCTTCGAAGCAAGCATTAAATTAACTTGGCCTCAATTTGGACTTCTAACAAATATAAAATTTGACGACTTGAGATTTAAACATATAGACAAAGAGAACATTTGACTGAAATTTAGAAAAGATGCTCGTTTGCCTATACACACACACACCTACCAGAAGAGGAACAAAAAAGCCGGCAGCCATTGGAACAAAAAAAAAAAAAGGAGCAAAAGAAGCAGCCATTTGGAAGAGAAGGAGAACAATTGGGGCTGCACATACACGTACTCACACACTCACAGATATTTTGAGGAAAAAACAAAGGACGGCAGCTTCTGGAAAAACAAATGACGGCAGCTTCTAATTTATACATATACATGCACATGCAAAAGACAGGCTGAAATTGAAATATATATATATATAGCTGAAATTGAAATATATATATGCACACACAAATCACGCATAGTGGGCGGCATAATTGGAGGTAGGCAATTATAAATATAAACATTGAGTGTTTAATTTCAAAGTTACAAGTGGCTAAATATTTTTATTGTTAGGATGAATGATGTAACTTTAGATTTTTATTATATGTTTAATTTAAAAATTTTCAAGTCATTTTAGTACTTGTTAATTAATTATTGTGTATTTAATGTTTTAATGTTTGAGCAACAACTAATTGATTTGGGAATAATATTGAGACCGAGGGGTGATGTATAATTCTAGCTTGGATATGACTAGTGTTGCTTGAAAGAGATCACTAAATACAATAGGATAATTCGATCGTTGGCACGTATGAAAAATGGTTGAATGAATTGGAATTAAATGTATGATAAATAACCTAAGTGAAATCGAAAATCCTAACTATCCAATCACATAATCTTATCTACAGATTTAACTTGAGTTTTTATTTTATTTAATAGTTTGTTATTTTATTTATTAGAATTTTGTTTAGAAAACAAAATTTGATTTGAACATTAGTTACTATTTTAATTTAAATTGAAGCAAGGTTAGTTTAAAACTTTATAGTAGATAGTAGTCTCTGCGGAACGAAATTCAGACTTGATAAATCCACTTTATTACTTGTCACGATCCGTACACTTGTGGAATTTCACGAACAACTACCTTTGGGTGTTCTAATCCCTGGATGTTTAAAATTGTTATCCTGGTACTGTAAAGCTCCAAATGGAGACTTTAAGGTTGCCAAGGAGTAGGGAAGAAGGAAAGGAGAAATGACGAGAAAGAAAAAGGCAGAAGGGGTACATTTAACTAATAATAAAAATTAGCACTACAAAGTAAATGTATAAATTGACCTTTTCTAGGTAAACTCTACAAAGTAATACCCACTAGTAAGTTGGATATCTTTGAAATGTGGGAATATAAAAATTTTTGGATATCCATAATTATTCATAATTATCATGAAATTGACTTTTCGAGCAAAGTGTTCAGATTAAATCTGAATATTGCAAGTAAAATATAAGAGCTGAATGGATGCATTTGTTCAAATATGTTACTAGAAGTTAATTTTTAAAATTCACGTGTTTATCTTACTTATATATATGATATTGATATTTTGGAAATTTTAAAAACTTTGCAGGTTTGCAGGTTTCAAGTGGAAGAGCTTTGAAAATATATGGTACCAAATTATTGTCTAAGAATAACATAAATAAATTGTAGTCCAAGATGGACATACATAAATTATCGAGTGGGATGAGCTTAAATCCATAAGGAGGTCACCTTCGGGAGTAAGCCAACCTTTGTGATTGGAGATCCCATGAAGAAGGTTCAACGTGGTAGAAACAACCCACACTGTGTGACTTGTAATAGCATTATTTATAATGTGCTCATCCCTATAACGATAGTGCTAATAATAATGTGATGGTAGGAAGGGTTTAACTCTGAATGAGTGCCGAGGTGACAATTCCCGCGAGGTGTGGCTATAATATTGGTCTATTCCTCAGAAACTCTTACT
This sequence comes from Fraxinus cuspidata, assembly GCA_903798385.1. Taxonomy (NCBI): domain Eukaryota; kingdom Viridiplantae; phylum Streptophyta; class Magnoliopsida; order Lamiales; family Oleaceae; genus Fraxinus; species Fraxinus cuspidata. The sequence continues at coordinate 6,996 of CAIGRP010071818.1, read as the reverse complement.
AGAATCAAGATTAGAGCATATGGTCATTAAGAGCGTTACCCGCTATGAACTAGAGATTAAATCGATATTGTGTGTGGAATAATCGAAGTTTGGCCAAAGAGACGTAATTCAAGGTTTAGTCCATTATAGCTCCATTAGATGTAATACTAAATGAGATTCAAGTCCAAAAGACACCTACACCTATTGTACAGTATTATGTTGCTACTATTATATATATAGTTATATATTTTGAAAGTTTAAAACTTGTGGGAGATTGTTGTAACATAAAAGTCTTAAACATTCAAAATTAAAGCCATATTTTAATATTGCAGCTTTTATTTTAATTTCAGTTATAATCCATAATTATAACTAATAATTTTAGAGTAACATAATTTTAATGGGCTTAATTTTACGTGGATATGGAGGTTAAATTTTTTCTATAAAAGGGATGAATTTTTCATTGTTTGATATAACATGAAAACCACAACTTGAGATACAACTAGAAAATAAAATACTCTATCTATATTTCTACTATATTTCTATAGTTGTGGCAACTCGATAAAAATTCATTCATTTATCTCCATATGGTCATGCTCATAGGTCATGCTCAAGAAAGAGAACCAGCTGTGAGCCACATGGGTTTTATTTTGGAGCCGTGTAGTAACAAAAGTACTTGCACGAAAGGGAGGCAGTACGATTTTAGGACAACGTCCTTAACGTGACTCCCTAATGTTTACTTTCCTAATCCTCTCTACTTATGTTTTATGTTTAAGTTATTATTGAATTGTATTTTCATGTTATTTAAAATCGTTATATTAATTGATGATTTATCTACACCCAAATGACCTATTTTTCCCAACGACACCTATTGGTACCTTAATTTTGGCTATCAATATATGAAACTAGAGCAAAATATTATGGTTAACACAATTTTAGTTTTCACTATTCTAATATTGAAAATCAATTAAAAGATATCTTTAATGTTCTTTCCAGTTCTAGGTAAGTTTTATTTTTTCATATTACTGACTAACTTTTAAGCACTCAATTTTCTTCTAAATGCGTAGTTGTTGGATGTATCGCCTCTGATTTTGCCAAAACTTTGTCTGATTTTTTATGTGTGTATATGTTACGGAGGCATACACTACCAGTTCGCATATTGATCGTTTGATTTTTCGCAAGTGTGGATCGTGAACAAGTAATATAATGATGAATAGAATGTCGAATCCACAAAAACTATGCGTTTGACCGACTGTAAATTAATTGTAAATTTAATCGAAAAGAAAATAAATTTTGTGATTTTTTTGTACTAATTCTTAAATGATCAATTAAACTAATGAAAGTAAATATATTTTTAAAATATGGGAGATACATTGCTAAAATGTCAAATCCCCCTTATTATTCCATTTTTAGTGTAACATAAATGACAGTTTGAAATCATTCACGTTGGTTAATATTCCTAATTTAATTGAAAATCTCTCTCGATAGTGATCATATCTATTCCCTTCATGTGACCATTATATCTTTCGATGAAAGATGCAAACATGATAAATGCATTAACAAGTACTAGAACACATATTGAAATCATATAAAGCATATGGGTATATCTATATCATCTATCAAACCTTACAATATTTGTTATATTATGCTTAAATATTATTGTCACTCAAGATAATAATAATATTCACTAACAATTCAATTGGTGATCAAGCAATTGAAAAGAACAATAAAAATAATAATAAACATCCACAAACCAAACTAAAATCAAAATAATTAATTTGAAACTAAAAATATCATAATAAGGATTCATCTCATCATAAGAATGTATAAGACCAGTCTAATATATTGAAATTATAAGAAATCATATTTAAGTGAAAAGATATTACCCGAATTATTGATAAATTGAAGAAGACGAACCCTGAAATCTTGAATCTCTTTAATGATTTATTGATGAGTCTTCACTTGCGTCTTCTCTTCTTTGCCTAAAAATCAAGTTTGAATTTTCACTTTATTGAATTTTTACAAGTTCCCTTCAGTTCTTGACAAAAATTATTAATTTTCCTTATTTGAGATAATAATTGATGAATATTGAAGTATGACATTTCTATGAGAGATCTCTAATATGTACTCTACTATTAGGTATTTGTAGGATCAAAAAAATGGTTGAAAATCACGTCTAAATTGGTTTGCAAAAGAGTTCCAATCAAATAAAGAAAGTTACATTCGCGCAGGAATTTTTTGTCTCTGCACAGCGGTCAGTATATTGGTCATAACTTTCTCTTTTGATATCCGACTTAAGCGATTCAAGTGCATTGGAAAGCTAACTGAAATTTCTAAACTTTGATTAAAATATAATTTTTCCAATTCAGACATTTACTATGTCAAACAGGGGTCTCAATTTTCGACTAGAGATCTGAAATATAACTTGTGCGATAAGAGATTGATTTTGATAGTATTTTGATCATATTCCATTCCTTTTTGAGTTTAAATTCCATCCAATTGTCTCCTAACGATCTTTAAAGTATCGTCTTGTGAACCGAATTAACTATTGAATATTTGCAATTTGGTTCTCAAACTTTGCACTTTGTCATTTTCACCAATTTTTGGTTCTTTATTTTAAATTCTCGATCAATCATGAGTTTTACCTATATAACATAAAATACAAAAATTTAGGATATTTTTTGTCAAAAGAACTACCAAATATTTTTATTTTAGCCCCGAATAAGTGTATAAAATACATTTATCCACCACCCACAAATTTAAACATTTATTTGTCCTCAAACAAAACTATAACCTAAACAACAATAAACACGTAAGCATGCAAAAATATTTGGTTAGACAATCTATTTTTTTACATCTATGTTTGAAACCATAGTATTAAATCTACAAATCGCTTCAAAGTCACAATACCAAACCAATATCTACTCTTTCGATGCAAAATTGAGTGTGTATGTGAAGAACTAAGTAGACAATTATGAATTTTCAAATTGCTTCAATTCCCGATCCTCTATAGTCAAATATATTCTTTCACCTCTCGTATGATTCACATACCACCAAACTTATTCTATTTACTCTTTTCTCAGTGGGCAATCTTGGGTTAAATTTTTCCATTACTATCCTCACACTCTCTATTTCAAGTGGAATCTACTAATTACAAGTCAATACATCAATAAACAAAGATTCTCTAATTTTTTGATTGCTTCGACCTTTAAGACTAGATTAGGCTAATAATCACTCATCAAAAGTCAAGTTCTCTCAAATAAGTGTTTAGGGTTTATTCAGGGAATTTGGTGTGTCTTCTGTTTCATGCACCTGTCTTTTTCAAATTTTCATCTCTCTCTCTCTCTCTCTCTCTCTCTCTCTCTCTCAAGCTTTATATATGACTCATGTAACGAGTTTTTAGCCGATGACTCCCAAATCAAATGTTTTTGGTGCACCATGTTGTAAATACCCTAGCAGTCTTAATAACTCGAGCCATATATGCTACGAAAAGAAGTCTTTTATATATTTTTATACTCTAATTAGTGCAAAACCCCTTATTAAACACCTATCTAATCAAACCAACCTCTAACTTAAGACTTTTACCTAATTTTATCCTATTAATCCAAAACAATGCACGCATAAATTTTCACACATGGAATCCCAGTTTACATATATATCTTCCTCAACAATAAAATCACTCCTAAAAACTATGATAAATTTGGTCTTAAGAATAAAGAATTTAGTGTGGTTTGGGTATAGCATCTATGTTTAACTAAATCAACGTACCAAGCTTATGAATCAACTCATTTCATCACAATGTCAAACCTAATTCTAGTACGCATATAATATCAAATTTTGCAAGGTTAAGCATCAATCAATCTAGCATGTAACCTATCCACACTTCATAAATCAATACCAAATCTCAAATATAATCATTATTGCTAGCCAGGCTCTAACCCGGGCAAGCACACAACCAAAAACAAAAAAGTATTTTTCGAAATTTTTCAATTTTTTTTTTTTGTATTTTTGTATTATATATTTAAGTAATAACGAAAAACTAACACACACTCAAAAACACACAAAATAAAAACTCGAAGTTTTTTCTTCCATCCTCAAACTTAAAATCGACATTGTCCTCTTTGTCATAAATATAAGTAAGAATATAAGGGGTTAGGGAAGAAAAGGAAGAAGATACTCCACGAAATTTTCTGTTGAATGTGTGAGGAGTTATTTGTCAAGTTATCCCAACTTCCATGGTACCTATCAAAAGGGGAAGCAAACAAACAAAAGAATAAAAAACTCATTTTAACTCAATTAATGTTTTCTTTAATTAGGTTAAGTGTTAATGATGAAGATGACCCCAAACTGAATTAAAACATGCATATAACTATTGCAACCTATAAATCAAGAAATAACACTTCATGCAATGCAATACGAAAAGCAAAATAAATAAAAGGGTTAACTAATTGGGTTACCTCCCAACAAGCGCTTAATTTATAATTTTTAGTTAGATTTTATGCAGGGACTGATCATGGTGGTTCACGCTGGAGTCTTAGAGCCTTACACTCCTTACAATTTTCAGCTTTACATCCTCTTTTTGCCCTTCAAACCTTGAGCTTTCTATTCTCCTATTAATAAAGGCTCCCTAGACGTTTAGATTTTGTCTCATTCGGCCCGTGTTAAACTTCTTCAACAATATTTTACCTCTTCCAGAACTAATGATTGTTTGGATGGATTATGTAATTTTAAGATCTCATGTGCGTCATCCACCCTCTATCGCTCACCCTTCTCCATGTCAATCAAAGTTCAACTTGTTGCTAAAAATAGTCGATCTAAAATAATTGGCATATCGTGGTCGTCTTTGAGGTTCATAACAAGGAAGTCCACGAGGAATATTAGCTTCCCAACCTTGATGAGCACATCCTCAACCTTGCCCCATGGGTATGTAATATTCATATCTGCCAGCTACAGCGTCACATTCGATTATTTGACTTTCCCAACTCCTAGTTTCCTAAAAGTAGACGAAGGCATTAAGTTTACACTTACACCTGTATCACATAAAGCATTAAAATGAAATCATTTGCCTAGTGAAATAGGTAAAGTGAAACTCCATCGATCCTTGAGTTTTGATGGTAATCATTTGCCTTGCATTGCTCTTCTCGGTCAATGTCACATCTTCTCTGGAAGCTTTTTTTCCTTAGATATCATGTCCTTCAGGAACCTTGCATACATCGGGATCTGTTGAATTGCATTGATGAATGGGATACTGATGTGGAGCTTTCTCAGTATATCCAAGAACTTCTCGAATTGATCATCGAGCATTCTCTTTTACAGTCTTTGTGGAAAAGGCAGTTGATAAGTGTATTTTATACACTTATTCGTGTCCCTAAATAATGATATTTTATTGTCTTTTGGTTCTACCTAATTTATGTTCTATTTGTGTTTTGTAGGTAAAATTTCATGTATAATGAAGAATTGGAGAAAAGAATGCAAAAGTAGCGAAAATGGCAAAATCCAAAGATCTTCTTGGAGAAAAATTATACATACACACACACACAGATGGTAGAGGTGAAGAAAGAAAGGGAAACAGAGAAGATACGGGCATACAAAGAAAGGAAAACAGAGAAGAGAAAAAAGAAAGAGAAATAGAGAGAGAAAGAAAAAGAAAGAGAGAGAAGAAGAAGAAGAAGAAGAAGAAGAAGAAGAGGAAAACTCAAAGAAAATAGAGAAAATGACTTACAGAAAGAAGAAGAGAAGGAAAAAGGGAAAAGAAAGGAAATTGCAAATATCAGAAATTCTCACGTTTCGTCAAAATTTGGTAATATCTTTCCACTTTTCTGCGTTTTTATTTTTATAATATGAATAACTAATTTTTATATTATGGAAAACAATTTTGTCGACTTGTGACCCTGTATTCTTTTTATTCAAAACTTATGTAATTTATTTATTTATGTGTTGATTTTATTATGAATTTAATGCATTAAATTATATGATCAATAATTTGACGATTATGTGAGTTTCTTACGAATCGAGATGTGAGTTTGAGATTTAGACCATATAATAAAATTCGGTAATTTAGTATAATGTGTAAAGATACATATACGGATTATTGCGGTCATAATTTGAATTCTTAGAACTAGTATTTCGTATAACTAAAATTGATTCGCATAGAGATATGGAATTTAATTAGTTAAATAGGTTCAATGAGAACTCGAGTTGGGTAAATTGAATACAATAGAAGAATTCGATCGAACACTATATTAAGTTATAAATCTTGAATTAAGAATAAAAGTGATCAATAGTTAAAATTGTTATGCCCTAATATTTATCACATATTTGTTTCTCCAATTATCTGTTGTTTGCATTCTTTTATATTTTCATTTAGTTAAAAGTAGTTTTAAAAAATAATCAAAATCATCATAAATATTTACTTGCTTTTGTCAAATAAAAGGTATAGTCATTGTAGGAACGGTAATCCAGACTCGAAGGTAGATTATATTACTTATTACGATATCGTTCACTTGCGATATAAAAAAAACAAAACAAGTTTTTAGTGCCGTTGTCGGGGACTATTTACTTTTAGTCCTAATTTACTTTATTTTTAATTGTTATTTTATTTTATTTTATTTTATAAAAACAAAAAAAAACAAAACAACCAAAAAAAAGTGTTTTTTGTATGCTTCGTACGCAAGGAGACGATCTTGAATCATTTGACTCGAAAATAGAACGTACTAACAGCAAAAAAAAAGTGTTCGTTGTATGCTCCGTACCCAAGGCGACGATCTTGAATCGTTTGACTCGAAAATAGAACATCCTTTCAGACGAAGACGCAAGGAACACAAACAAAAACAAAAACATCAAATGGCTGACGTTCAAAATATTCATATTCCTATTCAGCCAATTGGACAAGTGGCCGCAAGAGTTGCGGTGCTACGGGATAAGCAGCAGGAGCGAGGGGAAATAAACGAAAGAGACTTGTCAGTTTCAATGTTCTTGACGCCAATAACCGCGCTTGCACATTCCAGTATTGTGTATCCA
>CAIGRP010071807.1:0-19040 GCA_903798385.1 Fraxinus cuspidata | reverse complement strand
GTGACCACCCATGTTCTATATTCAATATAAATCAAATTATCATGAAATGTATAAGTCCTTCCATCGCCACATGTCAATCCCAAATCAAATCTAAGTAAAAATAAAACTATACAACCTCTAACTAAAATATAAAAGGAACTAAAAAACATAAGGTAATCACTTACATAAGGAAGTAATAAATTCAAACTACATAAAAACTGGTCAGTAGCAACAATTTTTGATGGACAAGTGATTATATATAAGTAACACTAAATTCTAATTCTAATACATAAAGCCATGTAAACAACTTCACATAAAAGGAACTTTTATGCACTATTTGAAAAGTTAGGTAATTCTTTTGCAATTTTCTTTTTCTTTTTCATTTTTGTTGTTTTATTTTTTATTTTTATTAATTTAAAGAGGTTACATATGTTGTTTAATGACCAAAACGGAGGAGAAGATGAGCTTTATTACATAATTGAAAGGTTTGAAATATATTATGTTAAAAAAAACAGATTTGAGCGTATATTTATTACATTTCACAGAAGTTGTGGTGAAAAATGCAATTTTTCCTATATATATTTTGTGCACACATATTGAGTAACAATAATTTAAGACTAATAAATTATTGACTAAATCAACAATAATGTAAAAACTGAGATAACCTTATTACTCTTTTACTAAGAAACACAAATTTTGTCACACTATTACTACTACTAGTACTACCACTGCAATGTTAGTAAGTTGTAGCCTTGTAGGGTTTGTAATTATTTCGAATTCAGCCATAACAAATTTTGTTGTCATTCTTGTAAAATTCTTTATTTCTTGCCTATAAACATTTTCCTATAATCAAACAAATTGCATTAGATTTCTTCAGAGAAGGATACAATTATTTAAAATTAGAAAAAAATTGTAAATTTATCTCGGACTTACTATTCAAATAGAAAATAATATTAGACTTTTCATAATTGAAAATTGATTGTAGAATTATAATAAAAATTTTGAAGAATAACTTGCTCGTTTCAAATTTATTTAGTCAATACTTCAAATTTCAAGTCATGTTCTTGCATTTCTATAGTTCTATTTACTTAAAATTTATAGGAAAATTTTAGGTAGAAAGACTCAGCGGTGTTTAGATTTACTTTAAAAGTTACTTTTCTTTTTTTAAGTAACTTGTTATAGTAAAAATAATTTCTAAAATCATGTTTGACTAAGTAAAAAAGAGGGAATTTAACTTACTTTTAAGCAAGTTCCACTCAGTTTCACTTGCAATTTAATTAGTTCTAGATCTTAGTCATAACAATTTGAGATGTCAAAACATAGTGAAATATCTATTGATGTCCCTTTGATCCATTGATGCATCTTTCTTCCATATTGAACTTAGTGTATCCATTAATAGTCAAATAGCATTGCACTTGGGCTGAAATAACCTCACAATAAACTACAAAATCCTTCAGACTTGATAACTCTATGAGCTCACATTCTATCCTTTACTCTAGAACATTGCACATTCAAAATTGAGTTTTACAGCATGGTGGAAAATGGCAGAGAAAGATTGGACTAGACTCATTTCAAGAATAAGCTACACTTGGCAGCCTTGCATCATCCTATTTTCTTTTCTTCACATACAATTTCCAGAGAAAACCAGCCTACTCATTGTGTGATGACAACAAGGAGCAAAAACACATTATAATTACTTTAAGTGGTTCCCTAAGCATACCTTATTCTACAAACTACAAGCAGTTTTCATCAAAAAACTACTCTGTGCTAACATGATAGAGTTTTGATGCACTGATGTCAATTTCGTTTCTCTAATATGCAAAATTTCCATCCTAAAAAATCCTTAGATGATCACATGTTAAGAAAATTACTCTCATTCAAGAGAGTGATGAAATCTAGAATCCTGCAGTAACCAACTAAATCACATATTTATACTTGAAGAAGCCCGAAACATGAAGAACACGAAAATAGTTGTTCGATCAAACGAACCCAGCAAAAAATTCAAATAATGATCATGCCAATAAGGTAAAAATTACTAAACATACCATTGTTTTTCACATGGGCAGCTGAAGTTTATCGAACTTTGGCTTCTTCAATTTTATGAAATCGAAGAAAATTAAAGTACGTCAGAGAAGTTATGAAGAAGAAGGAGAAATGAGTGACTGAATCTTGAAGGGATTTCCATTTTTTTTTTCAAATGAACAGATTTATACAACCCCACAACAATCACCTGAAATTCCGCCTCCACCTCAATCTACGCTTCCCCCACGAATTCACCGCCCCCACAATTATCCTGCCGCCTTAGAAATTCCGCCTCTACAAAATGAATGAAATTATTTAACACCCAACAAATTAAAAAATCAGAGGCGAAACCTATTGAAGTGAACAATATATAGAACAACAAGCAAATAAATGGATAATAAGTGGATTGTCGGTACCTGAGAGAAAATGGAAAACCAGTGGAAGCTTCGGATCGTGGGTTTGTGAAATGGAAATGGAGAATAGCCCTAGATGGGAGACGAGAGCCACGAGAGAGAGAGAGATAGCGAGAGAGGGAGGAAGAGGATAATGGTAAACGTGGTTTTGGTCGTTTCCGCGTTTTGTGAAATTATAGGTGTTTTGGCTTCAAATGTCGAAAACATGGTTTTAGTCATTTTCTCTTTCCTTTGCATTTTTTTTTCATTTTCGAAATTCGAAAATGAGAAAGAAAACGCGTTTTCACTTTTTTGAAAAATCGAAAACAAAAAAATAGCCTGAAAATGATAAAAAGAATATGGCCTAAGTTTAAATTAACTTCTTTGAGAAGCTCTCACATGAGAACTAAACAGCAGAAATAGAATCTCTCAAACATGGCCTAGGTTCAACCAAAATAGAGATTTTACGCAATCCTAATTTGACCATGTCATGTCATACCGTGCTGGTCAGGATTTCACGCGTCCTCAAATCGTGCGCACGGCGCACCCTTTCCCGTCGGACGGTCCAGATTTGACCCCATCTCCAACTAGGGTTTCGTAGCACTTCCAAACACGTATATATTTCCCTCACAGATTTCTTCACCGAGTGCGGTGCAGTACCCTGCCCTCCCAAAGGAAAAAAAACCCAAAAATTCCTTCTCCTTGTCTATCCTTTTGATCTTATCAGTTCAACTAAAATCCCACAAAAATTTCCTTTTTTTTTTTTTTAATTTTCTTGTTTATTTTCAGGTTATTAGTAGGAAAAAATCAACCCAAAAAAGAAAAATTTCAGTTGAAATCTAAGGATTTAGGGTCAGTTTTTTCTGTTTGGAACGAATGGCGCAGATTCAGGTGCAGCACCAGAATTCAGCGGCTGCAGGGCCAAATGGAGTGGTTGTGGCGGGTGGAGGGGCAAGCCAGTTTCCGACGACTTCACTGTACGTGGGAGACTTGGATTTCACTGTGACGGACTCGCAGCTCTACGATCTATTTAACCAGGTCGGTCAGGTTGTTTCGGTTCGGGTTTGTCGTGACCTCAGCACTCGGCGAAGCCTCGGTTATGGTTATGTAAACTATAGCAGCCCTCATGATGGTTAGTAATTCGTTTAATCACAGTTTGTGTACCAGTAGTTTAATTGAATGTCTTTACTTTTATATTAATTCGTTTGTGTGTCTTTAATGGTCATGGTGAGTTATTGACAGTATAATTTTGTGATTGTAAAGCTAGGGTTAAAAATCATACGGTGCATTTGTTAATTTTTTTTTGAGTGCGATAATGGGTCTAGAAATTTGTATTATGAATTTATTTTATATGCTTTCATGTGTAATAGTTGAAGCTCAACTTCAACCAAAGCCAACTGAATTCCAATCAAAATCAATACAAACAATTTAATATACTAAACTGGTATTTAATAACCCAGCTGTGATTTCATTGATTGAACTGAAATTACACAAACCAACAAAGATAAACATAAAACAGATAAAGTAGAAGACAGAATTAGAGAAGGAGAAGAGAAGAAGAGAATTCTGAATGACAGAGAAGAAGAACAGAGACAGATAAGAGAAGGCTGAAGAGAAGAAGAATTCAGAGATAGGGAGAAAAGAGGGGAAAATTCTGTTTTGCATCAACTTTCAACTTCCTTTTCATCCTCCCCATGTGCCGATTTATAGAGTAGTCATAGAATATTCTAGAATGCATTGGCTGTGGTGAGAGTCGGGACATCATGAAATGTTCGATTGAATATGTAGTTAGCTGCTATTCTGTAGGTGCCCTTATGTTTTTTCTTTCTTTCCTTTTGTATGGACAAAATTTGGATCCTTCCTTCAAAAGTTAATTTATGACTCAAAAAGAAGTATATTGTTTTATTCATTTATTATCTGAGCTGATTTTGTGTGAATCTAGAGTGGACATTTAACTTGTGTTGAACCATGGTTGTTAATGTGTGCCTACACCACTTTTGAAGTGTTGAAATGCAAGAAAAGCATTGTGATATGGAAGTTCTTTATTGAACTTCGGACTTTGTTATAGCATTTGGATTCATATTTTCATTTAGTCTTTTCTAGTATACTGATGCTTGTATGGCTGAATTGGATTAACAAGTGAGAAATAAAATGCTTAAGTTGAATTTTGTCATTGTTATTAGCTCCTGCTAGCAATGAATCAGGTGATTTTTCTGACATGTAGTGAGCAATTACTGATTTTTTCTAATATAATATTGTGCATGTATATCGGGTTTTTTAAGTTTATTCATGTGATTTCATGCTTTGCAATTAAAGGGCCTTAGCATCTATGTTGTTTATGTGCATTTACTGACCATGTGTATGGGAATGATATTGGATCTTGGACAAGCTGAATGTTTTGAATTCAAGCCGCTTATAGAAGTTCCCCTGAGAATAACAAACAAGAAATAACACATGCACCGAAAAAGACTAGCCTAACCTTCATAGTTTTACCATTTTCAGCTTTTTGTTCTTTGTTTTATTAACTTGGGATGTTTAAAGGATTTGTTAGGTTCTGTTAAACACGGTCAACTTTGAAAACTGAAAGGAAAAGAGATTTGGTGATTAGATAATGGAAGAGAGGAAATTAAGAGCTCATGTGTACTCTGTCCCTCTACATCTGCAACTGTAGTGCAAACCCCCTCCCCCCAAGAAATATTACTGCCTTTTGTGGCGCAGTTCTGCTAGCACAGAAATGCCATCATGTAACCTACTCTTCTCTTTCTTTTATATTTTTCTTTTTGTTGTCTATCAGTCTTCCTTATGTTTATATATGGGTTGTTATTTTGCTAAAAAAGCCAATTTCTGCTAATAGTTGGTCAGTTATTTATTGTTTTAGTTGAGGCTTAGGATTCTAATTGCCTCGACGTTTTGTATCACTAAGGTAAACTGCATCCATTCTAATCCTAGTTATCCTCTTTGAATGCTTGCTAAATATGAAGAGGACACTATGAGATACCGAAGAAATGCAGCCTTTTGTAGACATTGGGGGGTTATAGATGTTGATTTAAATAAAGTTTTGCTCACACAAGTTGCTTCGGCATTGATATTGCTAGTGCATGTATATGTATGGCTCTGAAATGTTGGTCACCACGTCTCTTTTGCCCCTAGCGTTCTCCTGTTCTTAGGTGCAAACCTTAAATTTATTTGTCCCTCTCATTTCTCCTCTCTACCTAAGAATGGAAGGATTTGAATAATGACCGTGGTCTTTCTTGTTTACCTGGTTTACAGCGGAAAGGGCTATGGAAGTGCTGAACTTTACTCCTCTCAATAATAAGTCGATTAGAATCATGTATTCTCATCGGGACCCCAGTATCCGTAAAAGTGGAACAGCAAATATTTTTATAAAGGTAAGTGCACTGTGTTCGCGTGTCATTTATTTTGATCTTTTCTTTTCTTGATTTATGTTCTCTGGTGTTAGTCAGGCACTCTGCTGCTTGGAAGTTTGGTTTCTTTGTAAATATTTTGAACATTTGTATCTGTGGATTTGAAAACTTGCAAAATTTTCCTTCAGGAAGATCAGGAAATTGACATCATGTGGTTTTTGTTCCGCATGGATGTACTAATGATCTGCAGAATGGATTGTTCTCTTGGGATTGACATTTTATTTACTGGCTTATCATTTTTCGTTTTGTGTTTTCTTTAGGAAGATCAGGAAATTGATGTCATGTGGTTTTTGTTCAGCATGGATATAATCATATCTGCAGAATAGATTGTTCACTTGGGATTGACAATCTATTTACTGGCTTGTCATTTTTCATTTGTGTTTTCGTCTGTTGTAATTACGTGTTTATTGAACTTTGCAGAATTTGGACAAGTCAATTGACAACAAAGCATTACATGACACATTTTCAAGCTTTGGGAACATTCTTTCTTGCAAGATAGCAACAGATCCTAATGGCCAATCGAGAGGCTATGGCTTTGTGCAATTTGACAATGCAGAATCTGCACAAAATGCAATAGACAAGTTAAATGGCATGCTTATTAATGATAAGCAAGTGTATGTGGGACATTTCCTTCGTAAGCAGGACAGAGAATCAGTATTAGACAAGATAAAGTTCAATAATGTCTATGTGAAAAATCTGGCTGAGTCTACTACAGATGATGATTTGAAGAAAATTTTTGGTGACTATGGAACGATTACTAGTGCTGTTATCATGAGGGATGCGGATGGAAAGTCGAAATGTTTTGGGTTTGTCAATTTTGAAAATGCTGATGATGCTGGAAAAGCTGTTGAAGCTCTAAATGGGGCTAAAATTGATGATAAGGAGTGGTATGTTGGCAAAGCCCAGAAGAAATATGAAAGAGAGCAAGAACTTAAAAGTCGATTTGAGCAGAGTGCCAAGGAGGCTGTAGACAAATACCAAGGAGTTAATTTATATATAAAAAATTTGGACGATAGCATTGATGATGGAAAACTGAAGGAAATGTTTTCAGAGTTCGGGTCAATCATGTCGTGCAAGGTATGTTGATGCATTATTCTTGAAGAGAAGATGCTGAACCTAGGTTGATACCATTTTTGAGTTCTCTGTTTATTTGTCATTTGAGTTGTGAAAATTGTTGTATTTCCCTGGTATCATAGGTTATGCGAGATCCTAGTGGAGTAAGCAGAGGATCTGGATTTGTTGCCTTCTCTACTCCTGAAGAAGCTTCTCGAGCAGTATGTTGATTACAGCATAAGTGATGCTTTTGAAGGTTATATCTTTTATTATGTAATAACAGCTGATGGAGTGATTTTTAATTTTTGATTATAGCTTAGTGAGATGAATGGGAAAATGGTGGTCAGCAAGCCACTCTATGTTGCCATTGCGCAGCGAAAAGAAGAGAGAAGGGCAAGGTTACAGGTAAATTTAATGAGAAGTGTATCTTTCTTGTCCAAGAAACACGACCGAACCTACCTGCACTGATTGGTTGTTAACCCTAGATCTTATCTTTATGGTTCATATTGGCGTATCTTTATGGTTCATATTGGCGTGAAATTTTCCTACGTATCTTTCTTTTTTAGAACTATTTTGTAAACACGCTATTAACATCTGTTTGCTAGTGGAAACCTCTCTTATCCACGTTTTGGACTCTCCTTTGTGCTTGTATTTGTAACATAAACTCAATTGGTCTAAATTTCCTTTTAACCAATTTGGAAAATGGGTGTATTCGTGCTATAATCTGATGCAATACCATGCAGGAAATGGGTTGGGAATAAATAAGCCTTCCTTGTCTTGTTACTTGTGTTTGGTATGATAAGTTCCTACAAGCGTCTATATGATAAATACTCCACATCCCAATACTGTATAACAGTCATAAAACCCGGCCGCCACCAGGGCCCTTGACTGGTCGGGGAGATTAATTTGATAGAAATGCAAATGAGTGGGTCAAAAACTGGCTTTGACTGAGTTAACCGGTGGTTTAATATTTAAACCGCTGGCCAGTTGACTGGTTTAATTGGGTTTTGAAATCCTTTTTCAACATTTTTGGGTCCAAGGGAATTAAATTTTGGACTTCCAAGGAAAATAATTGGTTCCTCACCAGTCACCATTGGAACAGAGTGCTTTAGTATTATTTGTGCGCAATAACTTATATATATCTAATGAATCATTTATAGGTTTTCTAAAAATATTTTTATAAGAAGCTTTGGTCTAGCCTTTCATTTTATTTTATAAACCTAAATAAATAATTAGTGAAAAATAACTTAAAAAACTTTTATTTTGCCTAAAAAAAATTATACTTTATATATATATATAGATTTTTATGCAATGACCTATTGATCCAATCACTCCCTTCCGTTCGACCAGTAACCCCAAACTCAGTATCCTCTCCGGGTCAATGTTCTGGTCGGATATAATAACTATGATTTATAGTCCTGCACTCCCTAGGACCCTTACCTTTTGAATAGATTGCTAACTGTTTCTGGGGCTTTTTGTGCATCTCTTAGAGCAGTATTCTAATGCAAGGAGGTGGGGTGGTTAGTCATACCGTTAGTAAATTACTCTAATAACATACTATTATCTTTTTAATCAACAATGAGATATTTTCATAGCCCCGTTTGGTTCAGCTTAAAAGTGGATTAAAATCTGAGTTAAAAGTCTACAATTAATTATAATCACACATTTCATGGGGCCAACAACTTTTCAACTACATATTCCATCAACTTTTGTCAAAATTTACTAAATATGCAAATTTTATCTAAAACCAAATAGAGGGCATAGGTTGTGCTGAGCTTCTTAGTCTTCGTGCTGTCATATGCCTTATTTTCCAATTTATAGAAATGGTTGTAATTGAGCTTTACAGAAATACTTTTACCATAATGAGTTCTATAAAATAACTTATCAATTGCAGGCCCAGTTTTCGCAAATGCGGCCAGTTGCAATGCCTCCCTCGATTGCTCCTCGTATGCCTATGTATCCTTCTGGTGCCCCGGGCATTGGACAGCAGCTGTTTTATGGGCAAGCTCCTCCTGCTATGATTCCTCAGGTTGTTATTATTTTGAGGTTTACTTCAATCAGCTTTTCTTTATGAGAAAATGTTTCCTTTCTTACAGCTTGAATACATGGATGCCTCTCCCACCCAAAATGACACAGGAGGAAATCCTAATTATTTGTGCTGCTTATTTAGTACTAGGAGTAACAATCCAAACAAAATTGGTTTCATATCCTAACTTCTGATGTGTAGGGATTACAATTTTGGGGTCTTGAATGCCACTATTCTAAAGAAAAGATACTTGGTGCTTGTTTGGGAAAGCTTACAAAATTTGCTAAAAGTCAATTAGTCACTATTCTAAAGCAAAAGATACTGGTGCTTGTTTGGGAAAGCTTACAAATTTGCTAAAATTAAGTTTTAACCACCTAATTCATGGGATCCATAACTTTTATCAACTTTTTAACCACATATTTCATCAATTTGTATCAAAATTAGGTAAAACTTTTATCAAAAGCTTTGTGAAACGGCCCTTATTTTATTGGTGGATATAGCTTAGGAAATATTATGTATTCGATCGCCACCTAGCTTCTGGAGTTTTCCTTCAATGGATCAAATGTAGTTCCTTTTCCACCATAACATGGGAAGGCCAGGTTCCCTGTTTCGCTGTATTCTGGACATCTGTTTTTTCATTGTCCTGATGACCTTCATTTCTTTCACCATGTGCTAAGATGGTGTATTCTAGTATCAGGCATTTATGTTTCAAAGTTTCTCTTCCAAAATTAGATGCTCGGTAATTGCAGTTTAAAGAATTGTAGTTTCTAAGAATTATTTTTCTTGGTAGATGTATCTTACTTTTGCATGTTGGGACTTGAATTATGGTAATAATGGTTCTATGGGTTTTGATTGATGTTCATTTTTTCCCCCCTGTGAAGAGTGATTCAAGCTTTTTTTTTAATAAATGCACTAAATATTTTATTGTTACATGAAGTATGATATACTTCAGACAGCTGAGTGAGGAAGAATAGGAAAATAAGATTGGATGTTTGTGGAGGCTGCAGCACGCAAGATGACATCGATTTATTCTTTTATACGAACTATTGGCTTTTCATAATGGCTATTACATTTACACCTTGAATCTTGTTAGGCTGGGTTTGGTTATCAGCAGCAGCTTGTTCCTGGAATGCGTCCTGGTGGAGCACCCATGCCCAACTTCTTTGTTCCATTAGTGCAACAGGGTCATCAAGGTCAACGGCCTGGTGGCAGAAGAGGTGCTGGTCCTGTGCAACAAACACAGCAACCTGTTACGTTGATGCAGCAGCAGCAGCAGGTCAGATCTGTTTTGTTTTGAATATTTTTGGCAGTCAAGTACTTTTCTTTTTTTTTTGCGTTTCAGTGTACTTAGGGAGTTTTCTTTCAGATGGTTCCAAGGGGACGTATGTATCGATATCCTCCAGGACGTAATGTGCCAGATGTACCAATTCCTGGTGCTGCTGGAGGTGTGCTTTCTGTTCCCTATGACATGGGTGGCATGCTTCCCCGTGATGCAGCTGTTCCACAGCCTATGCCAATTACTGCTCTGGCTTCTGCCCTTGCAAATGCATCACTGGAACAACAGAGGACGGCAAGCATTCTGCTTCTTAGCATTTTTAGTTCTAGGTTGGCTGTTCATTGTTGCTTACGATGCATTGATCTATAACAAGTTTTCATTTATGACAGATGTTGGGTGAGAACTTGTACCCTCTTGTTGATCAGCTGGAGCATGAGCATGCTGCCAAAGTTACAGGCATGCTTTTGGAAATGGACCAGACCGAGGTTTTGCATTTGCTCGAATCACCTGATGCATTGAAGGCAAAGGTAGCTGAGGCTATGGATGTCTTGAGGAATGTGCAGCAGGCTAACAGCCCTACTGACCAGCTGGCCTCACTTTCCCTCAATGATAATCTCGTCTCTTGAGGGTCAGTCTCTATGGGATTTTTCATTCTGCAACTCTGAATCCAGCATTTTTTAAGGGTAACGGAATCTATGTCTGGTTTCCAAATGGTTTTCAGATTTTTAAAGATTTGTTGTTACTATTTTTTCGTGGCTTTTTAGAATGCTATTGAATTGTGTTGGATTCTTTCTTTCTGTCTGAGTACATTGCATTCCATATCCACCCGGTTTGACCACATCATTCTGAACCCTTGGATGATTAAAATCAAAGGGTGGATTTATTCTTGTGATTATGCGTGCTTGTGTAAAAGTTATATTGATCTCTCTGGAATATTGAAGTCGGTGCTGTATCTTCAATTCTCCCTTTAAACACTGACTTTTCATTTTAACTCTCTTCGTTTTTATTACGCCCAGCTCCGCCTTAAACTCGACTCTTGACAAGGTTTGAAGCGAAAGAAGAGAAAAAAGAAAAAAGAGAGAAAAAAAAAAGACAAGGATATCAAAGTATGCATGCCTGCTTTGCAAATAGAATTAGATGCTTAAATTCATAAAATTTTGGCGATTTTGTTAGTGTAAATTATGTTCATTTTTTTTAGGCATCGGTTAAACGCAATGAAATATTTGGTTTTTGCACATTTGTAATGCTCTAGTGCTTGTTCTACAGCTAATATTATTTATTTACGTTTACATAATTCTATTTATTAATACAATGGCCGGTCATGCTGCAAGGTTTGGCATGATTTTTGAAAAGTCAATTGCCTTTAAGATTAAGAAAATGCTTTTGGTCTTGTTTAATATCATTCTGGGAGTGGCCTAAGGAGCTCTCCTACCAGAAGCAGAGTCTGTCCCAACCAGGCCAGTGATACTATTTATTTGCCTCAACTTCACCCAAATTTTATCTGTCTTTTGCCCTTTTCTCGAATGAGTTCTCGAGTGAGTTACTCGTTTCTTGCTAATTTAGCTTCTTCTTCTTCTTATTATAATTTGATCCTATTATGCTTGTCAATTTATGAATTCGTACTACATAGCAATTGATTTCTCCGTCAACTTCTGCCTTGTGAGGTATTGACAGGGGTCCAGTAGGATAATTTCCCAAAGCTCGAAAAAGTATGCGATATTAGGAGGTAACAAATAACATGTATTTCCTTCCATTTTTGTGGAGAATTGCAAGTGAACTCAGCAAGCACGGGATGTATACTAGTGAAATGGAAAAAGCCATACGAAAAGATCTAGGTCTTAATACCAATGGAAGCTCGAGGGTTCGACAATTTTAAGAAAAAGTTGAGACCTGTGAATTTTGGCTTTTATATATGTGGCTTAAGAGAATTGTATAAACAAAGAGGGCTGAATTAAGGGCAATGCGTTGATGGCGACATGATTAAAATTATGCTTTGGGTAGTTCGAACCATGGATTGAGGTTCATTCTTCGATAACCAACCATTAATTTTGTTGTGAAGGATGTGAGGTGACCATGGCATATACAGTGTGTAGTGGAAGAAATAAATAGGTGTTCAGGTAAAATTATCAGTTTGAGCTTTCCCCAGGTGAATTTTAGCCCTCGAAAGAGAAGTTAGATGTCATGACGGAAGGGTTTCTAATTTATACCTACGACGCTTAAGTTATTAGAACTCGAATGGAAAGCAAAGTATATTTGGAGGATCGGTTTTTTTTTTTATTTCCTTCCTTTTCTTTTTTGACCCTTCCGGTAGTTGGGTTACTAAATTTTGCTATTAATTGTTTGGGCTCCATTTCAACGAGGTTTTGGAATAGGCTTTTTTTTTTTTTGGAGGAATGTGTGGTTAAAACATAAGAAAAATTATAGGTTTACGTGTAAAATTATTTTATTAAAAATGTGATTGAAAAAAAGAAAAATAAAAAAAAAGGAAAAAATGTATTAAATTGAAATGGAGCTCAAACGTGCAGAATTTGATCTTACTCACCATTTAGCTATTTGACCGTCACAAAATCAAATCGCGTCGTTGGTTTGGATTCGCGTGGAACTGTCAACGTTTTGGTTTTGAATCGTGCCAAATCGCTTTGGAGCGATCTGGTTTATGTTTTGATATTTGCAAATCGCTTTAAACCATCAAATCATCTAAAAAAATATGAAAATAAATTAATTTAAACCTAATTAAAATTATATACATCCCAATTAAAAAGATACATCCATATTACATATAATTTAATTAAACTCAATGCTTAAAAGATAATTATACATTCCAATTAATTAATAAATCATATTTAAATACTTATCAGTCATATCAATTGTGAATGCAAAATACTCAATTTGGGTGAAGGGTTGAACAATTGCTATTTAACCATACTCATCAACCGTTCATTACAATTGAGTAGATAATTAAATATAGATTTTAATTCAAATTCACGCATTTCTTTCTCTTCTACTAGTTATCTTGAATTTTTACAATTTTTTCAGGTCAGTTTATCAAATTTTCTTATTTTCAGGTAATTGTTAGCTATATCCTATTGTTAGTTATGTTGTTTTGTTCTAATTTATGCCAAGCTCCCTTAATTTTTTAGTTGGCAACATTTTTTTTTTATTTGCACTTCAATTTCCTGGTCAGGTCACACAATTAATCATTCGCGTTTAACTTAGTTTTCTAGATTTTACTATTAATTACTAGAATGATTTGGTAGATTACTTAAATGTTTATTTTGAACATTTAACCAATGAATCTTTCTACATATTACTTTAGTAAAAACTTAATGCAAATAAATACAAGATTGTTCCCCCTCCAAATTGTTAAAGATGTGTTAACTATTCAAATATTTATAATTGTTTCTGAGTCTGCATTCCTTACAAGTGATTAGATTCTTGATTTATTTAGGAGTTCGTTGAGTGTAAATATGGTTGAGACAGTGATTTTTCATAAAGTGGGTTGCATAGTAACAAAGAAACTATAATGATACGTCAATATTTGGATGAGATATAAGCATTGGATGATTCACAAAACTTGTAGAATGTATTATTTTATTTCATTTTTAAATTCATTTTCCTTTGTTAATTATTTTACATCATTTAACTATAATCAATAAATTCATGAAAAGAATAAATCATGTGTTACAATTGTAAATATTGCGTCAATTAGTATCGACTATGATGTTAAAATATTTTTATCATGTTGTTTCATTATAATATTTAAAATTATAGAACTTTGATTTGTAATGATTTTAATAACGCTATTTATAGCTTAACATGACATTTTAAACTAATATTTATAATATAAGTTATTCGATATATGTTATTTTTTTTTCTTTAGTTAGCGGTGGTTTTAAATGGAATCAAATCAATAAGAGTGGTTTGAATCAGTTTTTGGTTTAGAGACTTGAAAAAATTTCAAATTGTTTCAAGTAGTTTAGTTTGGAAATTTATCACAAAATATCCAAATTGAACCGTTTGCACCCCTATGTTTAGATTTATATTAAAAAATAATGTGATTTAAATTAAGGGTTATTGAGGATATTACTTCTCACTTTATCAATTTTAAAAAAAAAATAAAAAATGATACCGATATTTACTAACCAACATTATCTTTCCTTTAAACAATAGAAATGAAAACTCCTAGCATGACTGAATTTGGCCACAATCTCAACAACTTCGTTTCTCTAGAATTAATTTTACCTTCTTGTAGTCACAGAATCTTCATCGAATTGATTGGTTAAGCAAAGTTCTGAACATTCATTTCCATAATATTGTTTCAACTTAGAGTTCCAGGAGTATTGAGAAAAATTTCTGATTATTTACACAATGTTTAGATCACTTACAGAAAAGAATAAGGGACTTTCTTGTATCGATGACCCTATTTTTTTGGCACGAATCCGGAATTTTTGAATGTGTTAATCGTGTGTGACGTATAAGATTGTGAGATTATGACTTAATGCATTAATCAAATGTAACATATAAGTTTGTATGATTATGATTACTAGTCACAAAACTAAGACAATCTATTGTTTATGCTGCGTGTTCATATGAAGAATATGATCAAGGATGTGTGAATTTGGAAAATTGTCATTTCGTTTGAAAATTCTGACTATTATCTACTGTATTATGACCTATGACATCGTGTTTGTGAACTAAAATATGTGTAATAGGGTATGTGTATGTGATATAATACGAGTGTCTTTAATAGCCATTCACGATACAATCTATAGTTTAAGATTTGCGTATACTGTTATTTTGTGACTTTCGTTGAATGTTCGTGGATTGGTTGAAAGAGGTGTTAAAGAGATATGCGAAATTTTGGAACAGTAATTGGGTGCCCAAGCGCCTAGGCGCCATTTAAGGTGGTTGGAATCAATTTGGACACGAAACGAGACGCCTAAGAGCCATACACGCAGCATCAAAGCTCTCACTGCCGCCCACTTTCCGCTTGACTACTGCTCGATCTGAGGAAAATTTCTTTCTTTCTTTTAATTATATTTTTTATCATCTTTCCATCTAAAACATATTCTTTTGGGTCTTATATATACTCCACAAAATATTTGGCTTTCATATGACTTTTTATGAGTTTTAGAGAGTTAGACAATAATTTAAACATAATATTATTGTATTTTTCTCTATATTAATATATTTTTCATTTCTTTACCAATTGTTCTTGTGTTCTTCTATTGTTGTGATTGCTACTTTATATTGTGCCATATAGTCTCGTCCTTAATTTTGAACAAGTTGTATCATAGCATAAGGTTTGATTTGTTCAAGATTTTTTATTCATGTGATTGCAACTGAAGTATGATATTTCACTCTTGGATCGTAGAACTAGATTTTCATTGTGAGAGGTGAAGATGCGAGTAGTGCTCGCTTAGATATATTTGGAAGACGCTTTATTGGGATTTGACTAGATGCCTTCAAATTGGTCGAAGGAGAAGAAACAGCGCAAGGATCGAAAGGTCCTATCACATGTTCATCTTTATCTCTCGAATCATATTCTTTTAAGACGTTTCGAAGGATAAAATCGTACCTGCGTTATGGTTGAAATTTGAGCAATTGTGCATGAATAAAAGTTTAACTAGCAAATTACACCTGAAGCAACAATTGTATTCTCATAGTATGACAGAAGGTTAAAGAAATTGTCACTGATTTGAAAACCTTAGAGGTTAAGTATGATGAAGTGGATTTGGGTTTGATTTTATTGTGTTCGTTGCTCGCTTCATATATATCATTTAGATACACGATTTTATAGTTGTGATATCCATTGAAAAACTATTTGTTGCTTTGTTTTCAAAGGAGAAGAGAAGATGCAACATCTTGTTGCATCTAAAGTTTAAGAAGAAGGCATTGTTGTTTATGAAGAAGGCATATAAAAAGTGTACGATGTATCAAGAATCCAATTCTCGACAGGTTTGGAGTCACCGTCAGAAATAAGTTGTAGAATAGAGAAAAATTGGTTACAACTATAACTAGTTTCAGAAATAAGTTGCAGAATCCAATTCTGCAACTTATTCGCTTCATATAAAAAGTGTACGATTTTATAGTCTAATTTTAGTAATAAAATTTGTAATATTGCAAGAAGAAAGGCACATAAAGAAGGATTGCTATAAGTTGCAGAATATAGAAAAATTGGTTACAAATCAGACGTGAAAGCAACAAGAAACTTCAGGTAAAGCCGACATTGCAGAAAATTGCTACAATAATGAAGAATTTTTAGTTATTTCTGACGGTGTCTCCAAACCTGACGAGAATTGGATTCTTGATACATCGTACACTTTTTATATGTGTCCCAATCGAATTCATTTTCAACATATGATGAAGTTTCAAAAGATGTCCTGGTTATGGAAAATAATGTACCCTGTAAGGTAGCTGGTATTGGAAATGTTAGACTTACGATGTTGGATGGGATGGTTATAACACTTGATGAGATGAGACTTGTTTTAGATTTGAAGAGAAATCTTATCTTTTTAAGTCTCTTGATGCAAAATGGTATAAGTTCACTGGTGAAGGTGGAGCTCTGAAGATTTGTAAAGGAATTCGTGTTGTGTTGGAGGGGCAACAAAGGTTTCAATTGTGTGTTTTGCAAAGTTGTGCAAAAACTTTGAAGATCAATGAGCAGAGGTTTGGTACTTTGGTGGATATCCAATTTGGTACTATATTGTTGGAGTTTAGTTTGGGGTCCATGCTGAAGAATACAACCCAATCGAGTTCAGAAGTTATGGATAATGCCGCTTAGCCACCCCCACTAATGGTGCCATTGTATTAAATTATTAGAGACAGATCTACAAGAAATATTAAGCCTCCATATATGTATGGGGAAGCTGATTTAGTTGCATATGCATGTGGTTGAAGGTATTGAGTCTAGTGATAAACCTTCTACAGAAGCATTTTGTGGTGTTGATTCTGTTTTAGGGTGTGTTTCGGCCCTATTCGGTAACTTTTGAATTATTTGTGATTTGTTGCTCGTGGTGAAAATTCGAACAAATTTTAGTACACGAAGTAATCCTGCTAAGCAGTGCTTTGATTCAATTGATTGGATTTGTCGTAGTTAAATTTTGTGGAATAGATGGAGAATTTAGTTGGAGAGTTTTTTAGAGTGAAAAGCCATTGGTTTATTCGTTGCAGTGGAAATTGTTTCTAGGTGGAAACTTTTTTAAATTTGTTCATTGTAATATAATTTGTATCAGGATAGAGATTTGTCATTTTGTGACCCAAATTTTGTTGGATATTCGTGACTTGGTTGAAAGAGGTATGTGAAGTTTTGGGGCAGCAATTGGGCGCCCAAGCACCCAATCCAGGCACTTGAGCGCCATTTAAGGTGGTTGGAATCAATTTAGACCTTAAATGAGACATTGAGCGCCATATATATATATGGAGAAAATCTAGTTTTTGATCATCTTTACATCTAAAACATATCTTTTTGGATCCTATATATACTCCACGAAATTCTTAGCTTTCATATGACTTTGTATAATTTTTAAAGAGTTAGACAATATTTTATACACAATATTGTATTTTTCTTCATATTAATAAATTTTTCATTCATCTATCAATTGTTCTTATATTCTTCTACTGTTGTGATTGATACTTCATATTGTGCCATATAATGTCGTCCTTAATTCCTAACATATACAATTTAAGAAATGATTTAACAATTGTGTCCTTGGAAGTTGTATCTTTATGCGAAAATTGTAACTTGATTTCAAATTAGAAAGCTTCAATAAAAGCAAGAGAATGAACACGTTGAATCTGATTATTACTACCTGTAATGAAGATGCTACCACTACCAAAAATGACATTGAATTTCTCTCTTCATAATTTTGAGTTTTTGAAATCAGTTAGTGAAATTAATTAACCTACGAATCCGAAATTTATTACTAACCATACCTTATTTGATAACATGGTTTTAACAATATTTTAATATATAATTTACATTTAATTAATACTTAATTTTGAATATAATTATTTAAGATCTAATTAATGTTAACGTAATATTAAAAACATGATTTCCCTTAATTCCTCTTCTACTTATTCCAAGTAATAATAGGCTTTCCACGAGAAGCCTATTGAGTATTATGATATGAAAATTACACCCATCATCTCCATTTATTTTGAAATTAGATATTTTCTTTTCTTTTCTTTTCAATTCTCTAAACTAATATTCTAAAAAGAATAAAGCGTAGATGATAGGCTTCGGCCTAGGCGAGACTTAGGTGGAAAAATATATTTTTTATTTTTTTATTTTAATTTAATCTAAAAATTATTTAATAATTAAAGAAAAATCATAAAAAGCGTTAAAAAGAGTAAGAAACACATCGTCTACATGCGAAAACAAAAATTTAAAAAATCAGAAAATAAAAAAGTGCAAGAAAGTGCGAGACGAGACGTTTTGCTCTTGCTTCGCACTTAGGCGCTACTTTTTAGAACACTGGTTTTTTTCTTTTCTTTTTTTTTTAAAAATTTATTTTCCCCCTTTTTATTTCCTCAACAAAACTCAAAACCATACAAATACACATTAATGACCAAACACAAAGTAAACCCAACCACCACCAACACCAACTCTATCAATAATTTTCTATCTTTTACCAACCCATCATCGGACCTGAGTTCCCAAAGTTAAAACCCCACTTCGTTACAGTTGAATTTAATTGTGTTAAATCATTAAATGTGATATTTAATGATGTGGGCCATTGAAATTAATTTGG
Organism: Fraxinus cuspidata; assembly: GCA_903798385.1. Taxonomy (NCBI): domain Eukaryota; kingdom Viridiplantae; phylum Streptophyta; class Magnoliopsida; order Lamiales; family Oleaceae; genus Fraxinus; species Fraxinus cuspidata. The sequence continues at coordinate 114 of CAIGRP010071807.1, read as the reverse complement.
GTGAATTGGAAAAGTCTCAAATTTAGGTCCATAAGTTGATAAGCCCATTTTAAGTGTCTTATATATGATTAGGAATCCCACATCGAAAGTTTACAAGAAAAATACTTATTTATA
>CAIGRP010071801.1:0-11904 GCA_903798385.1 Fraxinus cuspidata | reverse complement strand
AAATGAGAAAGATTTTACCATATCAAGAATTCGTAGTGATCATGGAAAAGAGTTTGAAAATTTGAATCATGAGAACTTCTGTCCAGAGGAAGAAATCCAGCATGAGTTCTCGTCGCCGATCACTCCACAACAAAATGGGGTTGTTGTGAGAAAAAATAGTGTACTTCAAGAAATGGCTAGAGCCAAGCTTCATGTTAAAGAACTAGCTAAGCATTTCTAGGGGAGAAGCCATCAACACTGCCTGTCACATCATTAACAGGGTTTATCTTAGACCCAAAANAGAAGCCATCAACACTGCCTGTCACATCATTAACAGGGTTTATCTTAGACCCAAAACTGATATGACACCATACGAGATCTGAAAAGGTAAACAGCCTACTGTCAAATACTTTCGTATGTTTGGTAGCGAGTGCTATATTTTGAGAGATAGAGAAAATTTAAACAAGTTTGATCGAAAAGTGATGAGAAAATTTTCCTAAGATACTCTAGAAATAGTCGACCATATTGTGTATACAATTCTCATACACGAGTTGTGATGGAGTCTATTAATGTTGTGGTAGATGATACATGTAGTAAGGGGGAGATTGGAGGAGATAGTGTAGAGTTGGAACACTTGAGTGTTGATCCCGTCATGGTAACTGAACCTAAAGAAACTTCAGTTCATGATCCCCCACACACTTCTAATGGTTTAGATACTCCTAATGAGGAGTCCACACCCAATGATAAAACTAAACCTTCTAAAGAACCTTCATCTAAAGTAAAGACGAATCATCCTAAAGTGAATATTATAGGGGATTTGGATGAAGGGATGAGACTGCATGAGAGGGTTTTGAACAATCTGACATATGCTAGTTATGTGTCTCAGATTGAGCCTAAGAAAGTAGAAGACGCTCTTAAGGATTAATGTTGGGTAAACGCCATGCATGAAAAGCTAAATCAGTTTGTGCGAATCGTGTGGGATTTAGTTCCTAGGTCTGATGATTGTAATGTTATAGGTACTAAGTTGATATTTAAGAATAAACTGATGATCAAGGTACCATAACTAGAAACAAGGCTAGGTTAGTTGCCCAAAAATATACTCAGGTTGAAGGGTTGACTTTGATGAAACATTTGCTCCAGTTGCTAGACTTAAATCAATTAGAATTCTTCTGGTTGTTGTCCGCACTTTAGGATTTAAATTATATCAAATAGATGTCAAGAGTGCCTTCTTGAATGGAATACTTCAGGAAGAAGCCTATGTTAAATAACCTAAAGAATTTATTGATCCTAAGTTTCCACATTATGTGCATAAGCTGAATAAAGCTTTATATGATCTTAAACAAGCTCCTAGAGTTTGGTATAATAGACTTACTGCATATTTTATGGAACATGACTTTTCAAGAGGCGATGCAGATAGAACGTTATTCATCAGATTGAAGAAACCATCACGATAGCTCACATCTACATCGATGACATTATCTTTGGTTCCTATTGATTCTCTTGCTCATGATTTCGTTGAATATATGAAGCAAGAATTTGAGAAGAGTATGATTGGAGAATTAAAATACTTTCAAGGGCTCTAAGTTAAACAAGCTGATGATGGGTTGTTTATATCTCAATCAAGCGTTTTGGATTAGACAGAAATAAACACACTAGGACCCTATGAACACTAATGTCAAGTTAGGTTATGATCCTACTGGTAAGAATGTTGATCAGACACTATACAGTAGTATGATAGGTAGTTTACTTTATCTCACTGCTAGTAGACTTGACATAGCCTTTAGTGCAGGGTTTGTACGCATTTTCGTGCTGATCCCAAGGAATCCCACCTGAGCGTCGTGCGACGTATCATTAGATATGTAAATGGTGCCATTGATTATGGAATCATGTACTCTAGGGATTCTACTTTTGATCTTAGTAGCTATTCCGATATTGATTGGACTGGAAATGCCGATAATAGAAAAAGTACTTCGAGAGGATGTTTTTATGTTGGTGCTAATCTTGTCAGTTGGATGAGTAAGAAACAAAATTCTCTCATTGTCGACGGTAGAGGCCGAATATATAGCTGCAGGATGTTGCTTTACTCAAAAGCTTTGGATGAAGCAAATGTTGAGTGATTATGATATTGAACAAGGTATTATGACTATATTTTGTGATAATACTAGTGCCATTAATATTTTCAAAAATCCCGTTCAATACTCTCTAACCAAACATATTGGTATACGACATCATTTTATTCGAGATCTTGTGGAGAACTATGTTGTAACCCTAGAGCACGTCTCTACAGAAAACCAATTAGCTGACCTATTTACAAAGTCATTGATGGTCTGAGATTTAAATTTCTTCGTACAACTATTGGTGTTTGTGTACCTCTAAACTATTGGTGTTTGTGTACCTCATTGTTTTTTTTTTTTTTTTTTTGGTTTTTCTTTTTGATGCATGCTCGCTCTTTATCATTATGTGACATAGATTTATGCATGTCTCATATTTGTTCATTTTTTATTTTTTATTTTTTTATGTGTGTTGTCATTTTTTTTGTTTCGTACTTTCTGTTTTAAATTGAAAAACAATAAAAAAAATTTAAAACTTGGAAAAATACAAATGTGGAAGTTGCTTTTAGAACTTAATATATAATATGCTTGGATCTGTCTATTGTGATCGGGCATGGGGTTAATCAATAAATTGTAACATCATTTCCATTGCTGACTTAGGTTATCCATGGAGTACTTAATATAGGAGTCTTCATGTACCATCTGCACTGCACACACTATGATATTATTAGTGGGACTCTACCGCGTGTGTGAAATTTGGGATGGCAATCAAATGTTAGTAAGGTGATCTTGAAAATGAATTGACCATATGTATTAGACCTAAACTCAAGTTTATCCCTAATATTAAAAAAAAAAAGCTCAATATCTTATATTTTTCTTCGGTGCCTATTTGACTCGGGCAATTAAGTTTGCAGGGTTTCTCATAACATGGTGCATATGGTCAACTGACTCGGGTTAATCGACATAAAACTCGCTACATGGATCATATTAGTCGCTTAAAGAAGAAAAGCCTGTACTTAAGATGAGAAAAATAATCATGGGCTTTGTTTATTGAATTATATGAAATAAAATATTTTGCTCGTACTCAGGGGGAGAATAAGTGCTTACATTCATAATGAGCTTTCCATTATAGGTTCTATTATGCTTTACATGGTTTGACTTTCATAAGTAAGGGAATAAACTTATTAACAGTGATGTTTAGTGAGTCATTTCTCACAAATTTAAGGTCTGGAATCCTAATTTCAAAGAATTAGTGACACTTTACAGATATGACTCACTTATACAATTTACTACATGATAACTTGAATTACGTATGTCGGAAGATTTATTATTCATTTCTTATCCTTATGCATGCTAACAACAATATTTTTATATTTTTGAGGATGTATATGATCTGAACTACTTGACATGATGTATCTAAAACTTTAGATTCAATGATAGTTTCAGTATTGCTAGATTAAGTTTTGATATTTTATAGTATCAATGTTTTATTTTGGTATGTTGGATTGTATTGATATTACGTCTTAATTTAGCATGTGGTATGACACTGAAAAATGAGTTATAAGTTGGTAAATTCTTCATTCATTTTTACACTTGGTACTGCAAGATTAACTGCTTAAATTGGTTTTACACTGATTATTGTTTCACATACATTTTATATTGGGTATTGAGTTGTCTATTTTAGGAAACAGGTTTGATACATGAAAAGTAGAATTTGATCAAGATAGTTACTGGTTGTGTTAGTTTTTGAGTCTGTAATTTTATTTTACTACTGCATTGACTTTATATTGTAGTTCTGTCATAGTATACTAAAGGTGAATCTTGTTAGATATTTAATGTAATAGGCAACCTGTGAACAAAATGGACTAAAATTAAAATGTTGTAAAAGTCAAGGAGTTAGGTGAAATAATAGAATTTGTGTTATATTAGGTCTAGGGTTTGAGAATGGAAAAGAAGGAAAAACGATGCTGGAATTTCACTAAACTATCGCCAAGGTTTGGCTCAAGCATTAGAAATAGAAATTGCATCGCCCGCCTATCACCTCGCTTTCGCTCGAGCGACAACCTGTCACTCATCCCTCGCTCGAGCGACAGTGTTATCCGGGAATTTTTTTTAATTCATTTTTTAAAGGCTTTTTATTCGACTCATTCATTCCTTAACCTAACATATAAATACCAAACGTCACAAAACATTTTTTTTCTAAGGTTGAACATTGAGAATCTATACAATCTTCATATCCTCTTCGTAAATTAACTTTCAACCTTCATTCTTCAATTGATTCTTGGCGGTAAAAACATCATATTCTAAATCCAAGTACCAAACTTCTGCTTCATCCATATCTGTTCATCCATATCTGTTAGAGTTCTGAAGATCAAAGGAAGGTGACTGGAGTTCAATCATTGAAGAATGTTGTGTTCTTCGTTAATCCACATGAGATAAATGATTTTACAAAGCTGAGAGTTGCTGTAGCAGAGTGCAATCCAAGAGAGTTTCAAAAAACTACAGCTGGGAGTTGGTGTAGGAGCATAAAATTCAGGAAAGCTGTGAGAATTGAAATCAGGAGGTCAGAAAGGTCGTGTCGATGCCTTGTCTGGTGGACTGTAAGTTATAAAACATTTATAGTAAATTTTGACTAGCAAAGTGTTCGAAGTTTTTAGCCAGTTGGGATTTCTCCGTGATCATACCGTACGTTATATATTGCTTTATTTATTGTTTTTGTATTCTACGGTATTCAAATATAGGATAATTGACTTGATTGCAAAACAATCTAGGAACTTCTTACATATGCATCCCTAACAGAGTCCAGTGATACTCAGTCTTCAAAGTTCAAAGTTAGTAGAGACAAACTTAAAAGGGTATAATCATTGTTTTTACCATTTTCATGTCTATGGTCGCACATAGATATTACATACAAAACCAATTATGATATAATTGCCAACTAAGCAATTTCTGACGAATTGAGGGACAGCACGTGACAAAGTATAAAAAAGTGGTAAATTTTGAAATTAAATTGAAGTTCAATGAACTAATTGAGGCAAACTAGAGTTTAATAACCCAAAATTTGCTAAAAGTTCAATTATCGCAAATAAAATTTACCCAAAAATAAATACGAAGTGAAAGTGAAAGAAGTTATATATTATAAGATGCATCCATAACTGAACTTTAAAATTTCTAGACATTAAGGAGCTTAACATCATTAAGCTTGTGTCTGAGACCCATTTTTTACGATAGATTTTGTAAATAGTAATTTTTTTTAAAATATGTGGTAAAAATAGGGGAAAATATTGTGTTTACGTGAAAAATTATTTCATTGGAGGAAGGTATAATCTAAAATAATTTTAGAAAAAAATGAATTTTGAATAATAGTACTCAAATGAGGGCTAAATATCTAAATTCCAATAAATAACAAGGTTCAAGAAATTGAGATTGTCATTTTTATCTAATATGAAACCATATTTTTTGTTTGGACAATTGATCTCAAGAAAGTTGAGCCCACGAACCAATCGGTGCGATCGAGTTGACAAAAGAAGAAAGTTCCCAAAGCAAAGACAGAAGAATAAAAGCAAATCAACTTTGAGCCGAATTTGTTGGGTTGTGCGATAATGCTGTATAATTTTGCTGGAGTAAAATAATAATTTTTGATAATAAATAATTGCAGTTTTTATTTATTTTCAATGTATTTATTTAATATTGAGCATGCGAAATAAAGCGTCGATGATATCTTGCGATAATATAGGTTGGATGTTTGCATTGAGAAGTATAATGTGACCAACTTATATTTTGATAACAACTAATATATAATGATTGACATCTTGTACTGAAAAGTTATAGTATTTATCCTTCCAATACTTGGGTATAAAGTACACTTTGAGTGTACTAAATGGATCATACTTTGAGTGTACTAAATGGATAATGTATTTGATGGTCACATATTTCATCTAAAATTCTTGACAAAGTTGTATATTTTTTGTGAGTTTAATGATTCTTTGATTCATCAGTTGGTAACATCAGTTTGATTTGATCAAATATATCAGTGAGTTATGAGTTTGAGAACATGGATTCCTATAAGGATCCATCGCTCTAAAAAATAGGTAGATTGTCAACTTAAATATTTTATATTGAATGATTAAAATTTGAGCTCAATTTTTAGCAACAGAAAAACTTCAATATTTATGATTGGTTCATTAGGAAATGGTACTTGGGTCGACCTCAAAATCGAGATAAACAAATTTCTCTCATGTAATTAGGGTTTTCGCTCCCTGAATTCATTGAATTCCGCTGAAAATAAGAGCTGGGAGGGAATGAACTGTTTGAAGGAAGAATGTGTTCAGTTTTCTATATATTCCTTTACTCCAATTCATGACTATTTATAAATTTTTGATGAGGTCAAGAGGGTAGTCTTTTCCTTTAGTGGCACGTGATAGTAATTAATTAGTGACCTATAAGAGAATCTATTACCTTTTCATGTTGTATTTTTAATGTCACGTATTTTTTATTTATTGGTTGTGAGGTCATGTTCAACGGGTTTAATATTTTCATCACGTGTGATTCAATAATAGCTTTTGCTGATGTGGAATGGCGTGTGAAAACAATTTCTTGTCCAGTAATTTGGCACTCGTACGTCTCGTGTGCTTGTCATTCATGCTCAAGATCGAACTTATTGCTTCATATCATAAACGTTTGTTGACAGTGACCTAGGTTCACACATGATCTGACAATTTTTTAACTTGGATATATTGACAAACGGTGGCATATGTTCGTACAAAGCTAGATAAAGATATAATACCATAAATAATAGTCAAAATTTTCTTCACTGGCTCTATAACATTATTTAATTTAAGTTAGTGAGAATAACTAGAAGGGCAAAATAGTTATTTGTTCCATACTTAATTATCCGATCTGAAATTGAGATAAAATGCATATGCGACAAGTCAGGAAAGTATTACAAATATATTGTCTTTCGTGATTTTATATATTCAAAGAGCACAACCTTTTTATTTTAGTGAAAAATATAAAGACTAATAATTAGATTGGGTGGTCTAAAGTCGACTTGACCCGATCTAATTATTTGAGTTTGGATAATATATGTTTGATCAAGTCATTGAGGTAGCATTATAAAGTATTGAGACTTATTTTTCAACTACAATTAAAGTATTAGACTTAATTGCAATTACTATAAAAGTTTCGGACTTAAAATTATATTGTTATGTAAGTTGTAAACTTAATTGTAATTGCATTTGAAGTTCAAGGACTATACTTTTTATTAAATGAACTATGTACTAAGTAGATTTGTATTTCAATTGAAAGTCTTATTTGAATTTTAATTAAAACTCATATTTGAATTGAATTAATTTAGATATACATTCCTATATAATATTGTTATTGACATTGTATAAATTGTCAAAATTTGTGTCATTGATTATTTAAAGTATTGTTAAAATCAAGTTATAAAAAATTATCAACGGACAAGAATATCATGCATGATGTCACAGTTAACGTACATGTAACAAGATTGATTTGAATTTTATTTGAAATTCTTATCATACGTGGATTGAAATTCTTTTTATCTCTATAATAAAGATTAGATGAAAATAAGAATTCATACAGCCTACAATAATTCTTGCATAGTGTTGAAATTTGGAAGATAAAAAAGTGTTATTTTCTTCATTTGTTTAGTCCAAAATTAGTTTCTTGGTTTCATTAAAAGAATCCAAAATGTTGACAGTTGGTGATTTAGATCCAGTTCAAGAATTAATAATCAAATTGGGGGTAAAGGTTCGAATCCTTCTTAATAAACGTAGACATGAACATCAACGCCATCTTATATTCATAAATTAAATAAATTTTTAATTTTCAAATGTTTTTTATTCCTCGGTCGAGCAAAATCAACTGCAATTTAAGCACTCTCTTCATAATACAACAATATTTGATCGTCCTTTCGCTTCTCTAATGTGATTACCGCATGCAATAACCCATTCATTTTCCTTTTCTAATTCTAATATTTTATTTTATCTTACCGAAATTTCATCTGGGTTTAATTTTTTATTCAAATAATCTGGAGATAATTATGGCTTTGGCAAAGATTTTATCGTTTTATGCCCTTTTTTTAACTTAAATTAAATTTCGCTAAACTGAATTTGCTAGAACTCCAGTTGTTTATGACTTTACACTTTCCTTTTTATAATTGTAATCTAGGTTTAGTTGTTTGTGCATTTAATTAAACCTCTTGTAGAATTAAAAAAAAAAAAACGTGTTGAATTATTTTATTATATTTGACTGACTTTGATGCAAAACTAGAATGAGCTGCCCAATTCTTGTTTCTATAATCATGTAGACCTTTTTACTGAAATTGAGATGTTAGAACCGGATTTATTATTCCTTTTGGGACTCGAGTTTTAAGATCCTTTTCTGATTTCTTGCTAATCCATATTTGGAAAGCACTGTATTATAAAAAAATTTGTGATTGGAACTTGAAAGAATATCTCTTCCTTGTTATTGACACTTCCAATAACAAACTTTGGTGCAATATATCAATTTGCACCCAAGTGGTAAAAGAAGATTATACGTACCATTAATTGGCAAAGGAGTTACCCTTTCCTTTTCTTTCATCTGTGTTTTATAGGAAAAACCATTTCCACTACAAAGCAAGTACTTCATCTGCCACAAAGTTCGCCCAGAGTTTAAATGACGTAGTGCGTGTGTGTGTGGGAGTTAAACTATAAATAGGAGCTACTATTCTTAGTGGTTCTCGGTATATAGAGAGTTGAGTATGCTCTGTGATTGCCACCATTAGTGGATCTTTCACATCAAAAAGATTTCTTGTATATCATCTTCAATATTAAGAGTTGAGTATGCTCTATGATTGTCACTATTAGTGGATCCTTCGCATCAAAAAAACTTTTTATATATCCTCTTCATACATGTTGAGTCGTCACTATAGTCGAAGTCTTATTCTCCATCGACATCATCTCAGCCATTACTCCATCAGTCATTTCCTGACCAGTTCAGTTCGATTCCTGTTATTTTTTTTCTGTCCCCTTCTAGTTTCCTGCACATTATGAAGCATCTTGAGACCTCACAACCCATTGCCATTGTCATGGAAGGACTCAACTACACTATATGGGCTCAAGCTATGTCAAGTTTTCTTTAGGGCGGAAAACTCTAGCGCTATGTCACTGGTGATATCACCGAACCAGAGAAAATCGCTTGAGAAGACAACACAAAATACATAGACCATCTCGAAGAGTAGGATAGCAAAAACCACCTATTTATCATTTGGATTCGCAACACGTGCGTACACTCCATCAGTCTCCAGTTTGGTAGATTCAAGACTGCCAAATCACTATAGGATTTTCTACAGAAACGCTATACCACCGCAGATCTGTCTCATCAATACCAACTTCTTAGCACTCTACATCGTATGCAACAATAGCCTGGACAATTCATCAAAAATTTCTTATCTGAGATGCACTATGTTTGGGATCAACTTGCTTCCTCAGGATCAGAGTTTATAGATGACAACAATGCTAAGAAATTTTCTGACTATCGAGATCAGCAACACTTGGTTCTCATGGCACTCACTAATGAGTTTGATGTTCGTGCATCTCTCCTTCAACGTAGTCCCTTACCTATTTTTGATCAAGCTGTTACTAAACTTCTTTTGGATGAAACTCGTCTTACCCCTCTCAATATGACCTCTACAGATGTTGTCTTCACCACTCCCAAAGGGCTTCAACCTAACAACAAAGGGCATCCATTTGAATCTTTTCAACCCAACAACAGAGGGCATCCATATGGGTTTTCAAAATTCTGTAATTACTGCAAGAAACCAGGACACATTCTCTTAGAATGCCTGGTTCGAGTTTGCCAATTCTGTCAGAAGCAAGCCCCTAGTCATCTTCAATGTGATTGTTTCCAAAACCCCAACCGACACTCCCAGTAATACATGTCTCGCAGTATTCCTTCTAGATCTGACTGCTAAAGGTTCCAGTGAAATGTTTTCTACCTCTGACATAGAGGAAATTTTCAAACAAGTCCTTGCTCATTTTGGTAATCTATCATCTACTGCTATATCAGTCACATCAGGTAATTCATCTTGATTCTTTAACTCTGCATATTGTAATCATATGACACCTAACTCCACTATATTTGCCACCAAACGGCTTGCTAGTCATACTCCAACTATTCAAACTGTTGATAGTTCTCCTATGACCGTGAGTCATATCGAAAAAATCTTGACATTAAACAATTCTCTTCATGATACTTACTGTATTCCCAAACTCACTCTTAATCTTATATCTGTTGGTCAATTATGTGACTTTGGTCTAATTGTCCTCTTTTTGGCTTCTAATTGTTGTGTGCAGGATCCAAAGGTGGGACAAACTCTTGGGATAGGCCGTAAGGTTGGACGACTCTTTGAGCTCATCAATCTTCACCTTCTATCCTGTTTCTCCTCATCAGTAAAAACAGCAGCCCCAGTCTCATCTACCCCATTCGTCAGTCTCTGGCTTCTTGTTTAGGTCATGCTTTTGTTGGTCGTCTTCAATTTTTAGCATTCCGTCCGTCAGTCTCTGACAGTCTCGTCTGGGTTATGCTTCTGTTGGTCATCTTCAATCATTATTAACTAGTGGTCATTTAGGGCTTGTTAATAAAGAACAATTTGGTTGTCTTCCTTGTCAACTTGCAAAACAATCGGCATTGCCATTTCACAAAAGTGATTCATTTTCTTCTACACCGTTTGATTTGATTCACTCTGATGTTTTGGGCCCGTCTCCCACTGCTACTATGGGAGGCCCTAGATATTTTGTCATTTTTGTTGATGATTACTCTCGTAACACTTGGATATTTCTTATGCGTAATCGATCGGAATTACCTCAGTTGTACTTTGATTTTGCTACCATGGTCAAACCTCAATTTTCTTGCAATATCAAAGTATTTCGTGCTGACAATGCTGCTGAATACGCAGACTCTAGAGTCTTTAACTTTCTTCACCAACATGGCACTCTTCCTCATCATTCATGTCCAGGCACTTCTCAACAAAATGGGTGTGTTGAGTGCAAACACTGAGACATTCTTAATATCGTCTGTGCTCTTCTCATATATGCTCATCTCCTGAACGCTTTCATACTAAAAACCGTGTGTCTTCTCCCATTATTGGGAATCAATTACCACTTAAGTGTCGTTATGGTCACCCTCCTGACTGTAACACCTTTTAAGGTATTCGATTATGCTTGTTTTGTTCTTCTTTAGCCTCATGAGTGCACCAAATTAGAATCTAGATCTCGACTTTGTTGCTTCTTGGGATACGGTGTTGAACACAAAGGCTACAAATGTTGGGATCCTTACTCCAAACGTCTCCGAGTATCTCGTCATGTTGTTTTCTGCGAACACAAGATGTTCGCCTCCATATTCAAATTTCACCTGCCACATGACAACACATATGTCCTATTCATTGACCTCTCCATAGATCTTTTTCCAGAAATGTTTGAGACAAACTCTTCTTCTGAGTACAAACACATCCTATCTCTTTCTCATATATGCCATTACCAACTAACATGTATAGAGATCCTTCAATTAAGTTATCTACATTACCCTCTTCCGAGGAACTTGTCTATTCCAATGGATCCGCTCCAATAGCTTCTGATCTCCCTACTCGACGAAGTGACCAGGTAAAAACACCTTCTGTTAGTCTTTGTGACTTTGTTCTATTTTCTACTATTCTTTCTCACCATAAACCTCAATCTTATCATGAAGCTAGTTCTAATCCTCTTTGGTAAAAAGCAATGAATGATGAACTACATGCACTCAAAAATACTCACACCTGGGATCTAGTGGACCTACCAAAAGGCCAACATGCTATGGGATGCAAGTGGGT
>CAIGRP010071799.1:0-13574 GCA_903798385.1 Fraxinus cuspidata | reverse complement strand
AAAATACAAAATGAATTCAAAACTCCAAACACAAAATTGAAATATAAAGAGAACGGCCCCTAAGTAATTAGGGTTTTCAAGTTTGTGAGATTCAAAATTTTAATAAAATATAAAATTACACTAGAGAGAACTATCAAAGCAATTATAATTTTTTTTAGTTGGGATGCAATGTGATAAGGTTACAGGGTTGTGATGACATGTTAGTGGGACCTAACGAAACAAGCGAGTGATTTCACTTCGTGGGGGCAGGAATAGCCGCCACAACACAAGATGAAACCGTGTAATTTTAGAAATATGAAAAATATGTTTTATTTTTTCGTCTTGGACACAATTATTTTTCAAATTATATCAAGATTTCACTCCTATAATTATTTATTCGTTGACAAAATATGTTACGAGAAGGGCTGCTTTGTAGATGAAGAATTAGCAAATCGGCTCGCTTTCGTCATCTGGAGGGCTCCAATCCGAAGAGAGAAATGAGACGAGCCTGGATGATTTTCATTCATATGGGTTTATAATGGAGCCTTTAAGTGCAAGAATTAGTGATTTCATATATTTTGGGACAGACTTTTTTCCTTACATAATCTTTACCACCTTATTGGTAAATTTTTTTTTTGGTCAATTGCGAATCAAAATTCTGGCAAAAAATTCATGTACATGTAGCTTAACTGAATTTTGAAATCCATTTTGAAAAGTGGTAAAAAATTTGGAAGGCTTGCATTCATGGCAAATTTTTATAAAGTTAGACAACTATGCCCCTAAAATCTACATATATTCCAATGGGTCATTATGGGTGACTATATTGACACAATAAAATTTGTTTGAACCAACACTTTTTTTTATTATTTACTAGAATTACCAGAACTAAAATGACATAAATAACCACCAACAAACCATATGTTGTTCTTCTCTCCTTTATCTATCTTTATGTACACCACGAATACAAACCCTAACCTGTATAGTAAAACTTCAAATTGAAATTAGCTTTTTCTTTCTCCTTATTGGTTTTACTCGTGATTGAATGCATATTTTGTTTTTGGGATTTTTGGATTTTTCATAGCACTGGTAGGATTTGATCTTCAAATTTTGGTGATGAGTTTGTTGGCACATGGTACATTTGATCTTCCAATTTCGTTCATAATACATGCTTTTAAAAAAAAAAAACTTCATCATCTCCATTTAAGTTTGCTCGCAGTTGCTCAATTTTTTTTATTTGTTTCATCTGACCAGTTTATGGGGTTTCTCAGATATATATGTAAAACCTGATGCACGCATAGTTACCATTAACAATTATTTTTGTAATAATTGAACGCATTAATTTGCAAAAACTCAACTAAGATTACTTAAACTATAAAAAGTATCTCCCAATCTCTTACCAGATCCTGTCGCTTATTGTGCGAGTATTGTCCATAAACTAAGCAATTGGTAAGCAAACAATTGAATGTCTAACACATAATAAACAATTAATATATAATCAAAGTTAAACGTAATTTTTTTTTATTAAACAAACTTTAAACATAGTCTACATTTTTCATCATAGCAACAAATTATTTAGCCACTCGTAATTGCGAAATTAAACAATGAAAGGATTAAAACATCATCTGGTTCAATACAACGAATTAATAAAAGAATTCAAACTATTGTTGATCTTTCACACGAATCCCAACAATAAATCTTCTTTGATAATTATATACCCCCTAACCAATTGATGAAATTCAACTTTCAAATCTCGACTTAGAGACACGAATATTGAGAATAAATGAATGTAATTGTGTAATTTCCATAAGAATGTGTCTCCAAAGCGTCTTCCCTTGATAATTATGAATTAATCCTAAATTGATGTAGAATCAGTGGTTGATTAAAAGTAGAAATCTGAATTTTTGCTGCGAAATTAACTATGCCATCACACTGCCTTATAGGATGCAATCACGGAGAAGGTTTGTTTGGCTCACTGGATTTGGATGGTTCCTCTTTAAGATCTCTCCTACGGAAGATTGCTGCGATCGCAATAATAACCAATCTTTCACGTCGTGTCGTGCGTCTTAGTCCTTGATCCAATATCTTATCGTGTAGTGTGTTTTAGTCCTTGGATCCAACATCTTTCATAGCGCATTTTAGTCCTCTAATATTGTAATATAAGTACTTCAACTTCCAAACTTGATATCTTGGTCAATGAAATTCAGATTTCACCCAACAATCATCCCTTTTGATCAATTCTCATTCCTTTTCAACCGTTCTCAACCAAAATGGAGGGTTCTCCTAAAATATTCAATAAACATACAAAATTAATTATCTAACCAATAAAAGTTCTCTCAAACGTTACTTTTGGTAGTCTTGATAAGTGTATAAGTCACACTTATACATAAAAACTCATTAAACTTGAATCTTTTTTCCTTTTTGAATAAAGCAACATAAAAGCTTAAGTAGACTATACACGCAAATATTCAACTCGACGTGTTATTCAATGTTTTCTCAAAGTGGATATCTATATCACAAAATGAAACACAAGAATTGACCGTTATCTTACAAACTCTAGATATCATATATTCAATTTTTAAGTGCGTTTAATCATTTTCAATTCCACCGACACTACTTGAAACAAGCTATGAACTTCAACTTTTAAAGTACCGTTTCTCAATTCCAAATCACTAGTACGACAATGAAATCTCTTATAATTCATATTGCTCTCTTGATTTTCTTCCATTTCTTTTGCTCGAAGTTAAACTAGACAAATGATATTGAGCTTATTTTCATCATCAACTCAACTATCCTCTAAATCCTTACTCTACGATATTGGGCTTATAACCAATTTATTAGGTAGATATTCGGTCAATTTGTTGTAAATAAGCAAGTTAAAAAGTCCCAAATAAGTGCATAATATGCACTTTTATCAATAAGCAATATGTATGGTGTCAACCTTACTTATGAAACACATAATGCTGATTAAGGATCGGATTATCACCGGTTAAATATTATTTGAATACCAAGTGTATTTTGATAAGAATATATTGAAGTTATCGACGACGTTGGTTCGATACCATAGTTGGAAGCTGGCAAAGTCAAACAGAGCTTTAGAACATGTTTGGTAGCATTAAAAACTATTTTTTTCTGATTTATTTGGGTTGTAAATATGATTGGACAAAAAATCTTGTTTGTCTTTGCTTAACCTATGGGGCCAAACAAAGCTTTATCATCCAACATTTATTTACACCTCAGCCAAAAATTGGGGCTCAAACAGGGGCACAAATCTCAACATTTTGAATTCCGAAACTCGTATTAACGGCCAAATTATCGCCTCTCCACCCCAAATCCACTTTCAATCCCGCCAAACAGTAAACTTTTGTTCATAACATCCCATTATCCATTGAAAAAATCTTCAACAGCGTGCGTGTGTTTGTAGGTGAAAATGGCAACTCTAACACCAGGAGTCCTACTCAAACTTCTTCAATCCATGAATTCCCACACAAAAGTCACCGGCGACCACCGTTCACCGCTCCTTCAGGTTGTCGGAATCGTGCCGGCCCTTTCCGCCTCCGATTCTCTATGGCTCCACCATGGGTTTTACGTGCAGCTCTCCGACTCAATTAACTCCACCTACGTAACACTTTCAGACCGAGACACGGAACTTATACTCGCAAACCGGCTCCACCTCGGCCAGTTTGTCCACCTCGACCGGTTTGTCTTCGATTCCTCTCCGGTTCCGATAGCCATCAATGTACGTCCCATTGCCGGGCGCCATCCTTTTATTGGAACCCCTGAACCCTTAATTGCTCGGATTTCACCTCCCAGAAACGGGTTTGTTATTCAGCCTGTATCAGATTCCGATCCTTCTGGGGATCCCATTGCAGCCTATTTGTCGAGAACTGGGAAGGAGGAGGATGATTCGGGTTCAGTAAGTAGTGTTGCTGATCGAAAGGGGGGTAAGATTAGCAGGCAAGTGAGTGCTCCCAAAGAGAATGTAAACGTGAATGTGAATTATGCAGATGAACAGGGAAGTAACAGTAGAATGGATTCAGAGCATCGTTCAAAGAGGTTTTCGTCCCCAGGAGCATTGAAGCAAAGATCAATGTCAGCCACGAAGAAAGCACAGGGGGCGGAGAGGAGTCCATCACCCTCTGGGAAATCGGGGAAGAGGTCTGGTTCTCCTGTGCCTTCAAAGTGCGTGGTGCCGAGCCTTGTTGCTGCGAAGGAAGAAAACAGAAGGACATCAAGGGAAGCGGCCATAATTGTGCCTTCGAGGTACCGACAGCCATCGCCCACCACTGGCAGGCGGCAGGCAAGTCCGGTGGTGGCTAGGCGGACGTCGCTGTCCCCTGGCCGACTGTTGTCGGGTGGGATCAAAGTCACTCCAGCAGTGGACTCTTCTGGGAAGAAGAAGATGGCTACTATTGCAGCTGGGAATTCTAAAGTTTCAGAGGCCCTTGTGGGGCCTGCAAAACTGGGCAGGAAGAGCTGGGATGAAGGACCGGCTCTGGCTGGCGGAGGTTCTTCTGAGCAGAAAGAAAAGGCTAGAACAAAGAATAGACCGGATTTTCAGGCTATTTTGAGAACTCAGGTTAGTTCCCTTCTCAAATATCTATAATTTTATACTAATTTATTTAGTGCAGCGCATGAGTGGGATCATAATTCTGGTCGGTTGATGAATCCATGTTTAATTTCTTGAATTTTACTTTTAGCCGATGATGATTGTAGTGATTAGAATGAGTTAAAAACATTTTTACCTTTGTGGCTGTTACTTGATGCATATGTTAATCAGCAATAATCTTCCTTGACATCCATTGGTTATATGTCATAATTTTACAGGCTGCTATATCTAGGCGTTTAAGTGATGTAAATGAGCAACAATTGTATCAAAGTTATTCGGATGAAAAACGAAAACCTCAAGTGGCTGAGAAACCTCTTCTGCTTGAGAATCCAAACGATTCATCCCCAGTAATCACTATTCATGAAAGGAAATGGACTGATGGAAGTATATCACTGGATACTCTCTCTTCAGGTCTTGCATTCCTTGGGAAGGTATATTTCGTTTTCAATTTAATTGCCTGTATAACAATAAGTTGTTGTGTTCACTGCTTACTTGAATTGCTGTATTTAACTCCCTTGAATCCTTCATAGTTGTGTTCAATGAGCTCATCTAAAAGCTTAAGTTGTAACTTCTTAGAGAAGAACACATATTTGTATTTAAATTTAGTCTTCAACACCCACCATCATGGGCAATCTGAATCTATTTTTCATCAACAGATACGTACACAATTTTCCGTAAGCAGACAAGGGTGAAACTTAAAGTCGTGCCTGTTTCATACTATGTCCATAAACTTATTTAATAGTTAAAATTGTTAGAGGGGAAACACTTTTATTTAAATCTAATCTTCAACAATTGGAATATGTATACTGTCATGGTACAGGAAGCTATGCTAAGGAGATTAGTTGCTTCTGCAGCTGCAGCCGAAGCTTTAGAAGAGGCCATTGCCACAGAGTCTATTGTGAGGAGCCTAAGGTGATTATTCATTTCTCTCTCTGAACACAAAGTTCTTCTTGGATCAAATGGTTGAATATGTGTTGTATATACAGTTATTGTGTAGGAAATCAAATGCAGATCATAGTTGAATTTGGTTTTGGACTCTGGTTAAATTAATACGCTCTGACCTCTGATGCTACTATATGCAACTCCGTTGACCGATGAACTAAATTTTTCAATTTCGTTATGACAATTATATTTTATTTTCTATTGATTCCAAGGGGCTATTAAGAAGTGTTGAGCTGAAACCTAAATAAGCATCGAATCAAATGTAGTTTACATTAAATAGAATTCCTTCCTAGCTGTGAATTTAATTGATAGTGTTGTTTGTAATGATAGATATCATGAGTCATAACAGATGATTCATTTGAACATTAATACATTTCCACCTGTTTACTGTTCACAGCATGTTTTCAGATCTCTGTATGACATCGAAGCCAGAAAATCCTCTACCTACTATTGATCGACTTATGTCAATTTATGAAGATGTTGTGAAATCTACAGCAGCGGTTGAATCAATTGCTACAAATCATAATTCATTAACTCATCAAAATATTCAAAACGAGCAATCAAAACCGGTTGCCCTTTGGGTAGAAGCTGCTCTAGCTACCAATCTTGAAGTCGTCAACCTCTTGACTAGCCCAAATTTTGAGACTTCAATGAAATTGGAAGAAACTGCACAGAAACAATCTGCCGCTGCACCTGTCAAGAATAATACAAAAGTGGTTTTATCATCTTTCAGTGGAACATGGACTCGAGGCAATGGAATGAATGAGACTGTAGAACTTGCCAAGAATTTGCAATTGGAGATGCAAATGTGGTTTTTAAGGTTTGTCGAGGAGTCTCTAGATGCTGGTTTTCAGGTGTTTGGAAAGAACAATGCGAATAATCTTCATGGTGGTCCCATAGGAGCAATTGTATCACAGTTGAAGCGTGTAAGTGACTGGTTGGATTGTGAAGTGTCTAAGAAGGACGAGCTGATGATGGGAAAGATCGAGCCTCTGAAGCGAAAGATCTATAATTTTCTTATGCAACATATCGAGCAACGGTAAAAAAACGCAATGACAGGTGCCTCACCTTATTTCCCCATGTTACTTGTTATTGATAAGAGTCGTATTATTTTTTTCCTTGTTAAAGTGTTTCATCAATCTTGTGAAACGTTGATAAAATACTAAAATATGGACTGTTATATCCAAGCATCAACCAGAGGATGTTTAATTGCCTTATGACTGTTTCAAACGTTGTGTTATCTTGTTTTAGGGTGTATAATTTAGGCTTATATAGCTGTTTAGAGGGTTAAGTATCATCCGTGTGGTTGTTTTTCCAACTAGATAGATACTGATTAGTTTTGGAAGGATGTCTGTGAATTGAAGTAAATCAATAAATAGAGGCTGATATATCATCTTTGACATACACACACACACACACACACACACACATACATACATACATACACATTACAAATTCTGCAGATAATTCAATTCGATGTAAATTGGCGGACCCTTTTTAAGTTTCTAACTAAGACTTCTTGTGGTTTGATAAGTTCGAGCTACATGTCTTTTTACAGAACCCATCTTTGATTTGGATAATGAATTTTATGACCCTTAAGGTTGTATTTATTGGTCTTCAGTGCTTTGTTTGTTACTATCGCAAGTCCTTGGCATGAATGCATTCTGTACCCAAGACACTTGAAAGTTTTGGTATTTATCATTTCCCTTGTCAACTTCAAACGTAGAATAGTATTAAGGAAGAAAAAGTATCGAAATTTTGTCCATCGTACATGTTTTCTATTCCAATTTGAACAAGATTTATGAAAATAATGTCAAGTCCCGTTTAATACTCGGTCTTCAGTTCTGTATCTTTTCATTTGAAATAATTTTCCTCATGTAAGGTGAAATGTCAAGTGACATATAAGCCTTCACTAATGAACTCTATTTAGTCATCCAAGAATTTTAAGTGTTCATATTGCCTGTTTTTGAAAACTTTGTACCAGTCACCTTAATGTGGCACATTAAGATCTTTAGCAACAATCCCTTGTCTACTATTTTTACAAACGTCGATTATACAAAATATATTTTTATTGAACCACTTTATTTAAAAGTTTAAATGACAAGTTGCTGAACGATTCGCGTAGACATTTATCTTTAATAAGTGCAGTTTCTATGTTTACTACTTATAGTGCATGTATCTTCAGGTAATCATTTTTGTGATGATCGTCTTATGAACACTTCATCCTACAATTTCTCTCCTCAACCAAAAAGAAAACGCTTAATAAAACTCAAAACCTCCGTAATATGATATTGTTACTCAATAAATTCAATAATTGCCATATATCATTGAACACATTTATTGAAAATCTTTTTATGAAAGGAAATTAAAATTTAAGAAAACATTTTCTTATAATTTACTATTTTATTGGAATCTCTACTTAACATTATTGTAATTAGGGTGTGTTTGATTGAGAGTATAAAATTTTGTATGGAAAGAAAATAATTTTTAGGCAATTCAATTGTCTAGAACTTATTTGTATGAAAATTATTAATTAAATGTGTTTGATTGATTTAGTTTTCAACTTACAAAATATTATACTTATCCATTTGTTATTGGTGAGTAGACGAGAGAGTGTGGATAATTAAGAGAGATAGAGATATGGAATTTCCTAGAAAATAAAATCTCACTCTTCCTAAAAAAAAATAATTCTTTTATTTTGAGGAAAATATGGTCACATGATCAAAAGTAAAAAAATATTTTTCATGAAAAAAATGTCAATCAAACAGCAAAAAAGTAGAAATTTGGATGGAAAAAAAAAACATTTTTCATGAAAAATATTTGCAATCAAATTCATCCTTATTAGTTTTATGGTGTAATGTCACTGATTTGGCATAAATGCAACAAGGAAAGAATATATTACGCAAAAATTATCACCCGGACTCAGGCATCGGCCGGCAGCCGGCGTCTGCCGATCAATCCGTAATTTGGATATTATTAATATTTATAATAACATGAATTGAGAAATATTCAAAGAATTATCCCCCTTAGTGGGTTCCCACTCCGGCGGTCATGCACATCACCTTTTTTTATTTATTTATTTTCGATTTACATAGTCAAATATTGATAAATAAATAAAAAATCCATTGTTTAATTTTATTCATAGTTGTTAAATACAAAATTAAATAATTAAACGTGTTTTATCTTTAAAAAGCTCGAATTTTTAGATGAATGGTTTAATATTGTATTAGAGAATACGCCATTGTTTGATGTCACTAAAAAACTCGGATTTTTTGTAAATTTTGATTAAATATGATGAAATATGTGATTAAAGTTAATTTTTTATTTTGATTTAAATTTTTATTATCTTTTTAAATTACACCGGGCCGAGATTACACAAGTCTTAAGTTAAACTAGAACGGTAAATTATTCACATATGGATTGAACCTTCGAAAAACATAACTTTATATTAATTGATTTATTAGTTATATTATTGTAATTACTTAGTACTATGTACCAAATACGTGATAAAAAAATATTAATAATATTCATGCACAATATAGATACATGCATTCATATAAATGGTTTTAACTATTTAATACAGTACATTTTCAGTAAAATTTAAAAAGAAATAAATAACTTATTTTAATAACATAATCTATAAAATAAGAGATATTTAATTATTCTATAAGTATCTAGAATTTAAGGAAAAAAAATAAAAAATAAAAAAACAAAGACGGTATGAATGCATTCAATATTGATTATTAGATTACGCGTTTACATTTTGGAAACATTCCAATTTCTACCAGAAAAACCTGTCAATTCTCTCTTCCCATTTGCGTTTATTTCAAGAAAGGAGGGAGAGAAAAATTCAAAACCATAATCCATCACCACGTTTCACACATAGTAAGAATTATATATTTGTATATATAGAGAGAGAGAATTGGTAAACAAAAAGTTTTTCATACACAATAAACTCTTCCATTTTTCCATAGTAGTCTTGTACATACATTTTGACAGTGAATTTATTCTGTATATGACTTTTTCAACAAATAACCTTCTGGGTTCATATTATTTTGCCTTCGAAAGTCTTTAGATTCTTAGGTTTCCAGAGGGTAGCAGAAGGTTTTGAAGTTATTTGTATGGTGTTTTTCTGTTTTCTTGCAGTGTTTCGGAATAGGAATATTGGATTGATTGCATAGTAGTTTAACAATAAGGGGATTTGATTTAATTATTGGGTGTAGTTTCTTTACAAATTCTTGATTGATTGATCGTTTTCAGGTAAAAGGGTTCTGATTTACCCCCTCTGATAGTGGTATTGGAATCCTTAATTATTTGATTTGTTAAAGCTGTGATGTGTTGAAAGAGGTTTATGGTGCTTGAGTTTAATTCTTAGGAAAAGGAAAAAAGAGCAGCAATAGATGGGAAATAATTGCGTTAGTGCAAGGATTTCTGAGGATGGGTTTTTCCATTCAATTTATCATTCATTGCGGTGGCCCGATATGATTACATATAATAAAAAAGAAATAAGTCAGGATGGATCTAATGTCGCGAAGGAGCCAGAAGGTCGGAATCCTGTTCAGAATAAGCCCCCGGTATTGGTGAAGATAGACAAGGATGAGATTAATGTAGTACAGCCCGCGAAATCTGAAACGGTTATCGTAGTTACTGAAGAGGTAAAACAAACTGATGCTAGAAGATGGGAAGAGGTGATCAAGCTCACGAATGAGGATGGAAGTATTGTTCAAACCACTACACCGGACCACTTGATCATGATCATGAAGGAGAAGGCAAAACCGGTGCAGCCCTCGAAACCCAAGCAACCTCACAATGTAAAGAGGTTGTCAAGTGCTGGTCTTCAGGTGGATTCAGTGCTAAGAACCAAAACAGGACATTTGAAAGAGTATTATAATTTGGGGCACAAACTTGGACACGGGCAGTATGGAACGACTTTTCTTTGCGTGGAGAAAGATACTCAAAAAGAATATGCATGTAAATCCATTGCAAAGAGAAAATTGTTAACTATGGACGATGTTGAGGATGTGAGGAGAGAAATTGAGATCATGTATCATTTATCTGGGCATCCTAATATCATTTCTATTAAAGGGGCTTATGAGGATTCTGTGGCAGTTCATGTTGTCATGGAATTGTGTGCAGGAGGTGAGTTGTTTGATAGAATTGTTAAGCAGGGGCATTATTCAGAGAAAAAGGCAGCTGAGCTTACTAGGAAAATAGTTGGTGTAATAGAATCATGCCATTCTTTGGGGGTCATGCACGGAGACCTCAAACCCGAGAATTTTCTCTTTGTGAACGAGGATGAGGATTCGCCCATAAAGACTATAGATTTTGGATTATCGGTGTTCTTCAAACCAGGTATGATCTTTCTTGATCAAGTACAGTGTTCGTTTAATTACTAATAGGAGTTTAAGTGCAGTGTTCTATTAATAGACTCTTTAGTTACCCTGAGAACCTTGATAGATATAATATGATCTCTTGAAAGTTAATATGTCACCAAAATGGAAACTAGAGTAACTAGGTAACTTTACGAGGGAGTTTTTTTCACTTTGAACTTTAGGAATAGAAGTTAATTTTCATGTATGAACAACAGGTCAAATTTTCACTGATGTGGTTGGGAGCCCTTATTATGTTGCTCCGGAAGTGCTTCGCAAGTGTTATGGACCAGAGGCAGATGTATGGAGCGCGGGTGTGATTATTTATACACTTCTTTGTGGCGTGCCTCCATTTTGGGGTGGTAAGATAGAGCTAATTTTTGCCCTCAAGTTTGCTTGCATCTGAATTCTTACACCAACAGTTCTCATGCTTCTGTTTGATTTCACACAGAAACTGAGCAAGAAATATTTGAAGAGGTTTTGTATGGTGATCTTGACTTCTCATCGGATCCTTGGCCTAAAATATCCGAAAGTGCTAAAGACTTGGTGAAGAAAATGCTTTTAAGAGATCCAAGAATGAGGCTAACTACTCATGAAATTCTTTGTAAGTTTCGTTAATTAGTTTTACCTTTATGGTTAGTATGCGTAAAATTCAACCGTATGAGTACTGAAACTGTTCTAAGCACCAGACGAAAAATTAATGATTACTCTTTATCTTTTTGCTTAAAATACTTGGAATCTTGATTATATAAATGGATTAACAGTAGAAGTTTCAAGTATCGTCACTAATTTTGAATTAATGTTTTGTAAATTAGTAGATTCATTGTTATTTTCTTGTTGGACTGTGTTAATCTATCGACATGTGATATCGAGTTATCACTATATACTGACACCTATCATTTCTTGAGTCGATTCAACATTTATCGTTAGCCATCGGAATAATTGTTAAGATAAAATTTGAAAAACTCTGGAACTGTTTGTTTCTAACTCCAGATTTTCTTTTTACATATTGACTTCTTCTATTCAGTTTAAAACTGTTTTTTTTCCTGCAGGCCACCCATGGGTGCAGATCAATGGAGTAGCTCTCAATAAGCCTCTTGATTCTGCAGTTTTAAGTCGCTTGAAACAGTTTTCGGCCATGAACAAGCTTAAGAAAATGGCTCTTAGGGTGCGTTTTTTTTTACATCTGAACCAGAAAGCGGAGAGAAAATAGGTCATTGAGCAACTGAGAATATACGGACAGGAATTCTTTCATTATTGATGCATATACAACTATAATTCTAGAACAAAGTACGATTTATGTTTCCTCATGTTTGGTACCACAGTACTAAACAACACAATGTTAACTTCTTTTTATTATAATGTTCAGTGCGCATTCTTCCTACCAAACATGCATTTGGTGTTTGTGGCTATTTCTTGAACCAATTTGTTTGCCTCTAGGTCATTGCGGAAAGTCTCTCCCAAGAAGAAATTGCAGGATTAAAAGAAATGTTCAAAATATTAGATACGGACAGCAGTGGTCATATCACTTTCGAAGAACTCAAGGCTGGTCTAAAACGATTTGGAGCTAATCTTGATGAGTCTGAGATATATGATTTGCTGAAGGCCGTAAGTATCATTTTCAGTTTCCCACTTCGGCATGTTTGCATATATTATATTTATATGAAGAGATACCATATTCATCGCTTAGCCAGTATATTTTCTTGAAATGCAGGTAGATGTTGATAATAGTGGTACAATTGACTATGGCGAGTTCATTGCTGCAACTTTGCATCTGAACAAAATCGAGAAGGAAGATCATTTATATACTGCTTTTTCGTACTTTGACAAAGATAGAAGTGGTTACATTACACGAGATGAACTTCAAAAGGCCTGTCAAGAGTTCGGGATGGATGATGATCACTTGGAAGAAATGATTCAAGAAGCTGATCAAAACAATGTAAGCGATTCTACTGTCACTTAAACTTTCTAATCTTGATAGTAAAACTAATTTTTCACTTCAAATAATCTCTTCCAAACAAACCCTTTTGTATTCATCCACCATTAATAAGTGATTGTTTTTTACTTTTTCAGGATGGAAGGATAGATTACAGTGAATTTGTTGCCATGATGCATAAAGGGGATTCAGAATTGGGTAAGAAAAATTTACAGAATAATGCTATTAATATTGGATTTAGGGAGGCGATGCCTATCTATTGACCTCAAATAAAAAGGAAATTTTTTCCTTTCTAATAGTTCATTATGTATACAAATCCATTAGGTGAGCATCAAGAAACAGTAAACTAGGATTATATTCATGAATATTGGATTTTTTTTTCATTTTATGATAGCAAGAAAATAATGTTTTAATTATTGAAAATGACTTGTCTTGTGACATTATCGAGAATTTCATATTTTCGCATTTCACATGTCCCCCAAAAACCGAGAAATTCTATGAGATCTATCAAGTTCAGTTTAGTATTTTTGGCTCACAAGTCGAAATTCGAATAAATTTTGTTTAATGTAAACGAATAACGCTATCAGCCAACATGTGAAAATATGCTCTCAAGCGGAATATAATGAAAAGAAAAATAAATAATGAAGAAAGTGTTGTTCTTAATACATAAGCCTCCTTTAAAAGTTATGACGAGATTACCTTAAAACAATTTGGCAGCGTAACAATAAGATCGAAATGATAG
>CAIGRP010071777.1:0-32791 GCA_903798385.1 Fraxinus cuspidata | reverse complement strand
ACACTTTTCATCTATTCTTCTCATTAGGTAATTAACCAATTAGGTAAAATATATGTTAATTTGACAATAAGAATAAGATGCAAAAAATGAGATTAATTGTTTATTTATGCTATTTTTTAAACTCGTGAAGGAAAGGGACCGTGGCACCAAATTTTGTTGTGTTGGCGTGATCTCGAAACAAGGTAAACTATTAGACTTTGATTTTCCACATTTGTTAGCCTATATCTTCCACAACCAGTCTTTCATAACTAATTGTATGTAGCATTATCAAGAGCAAGAAAAAGTATATATATTAAAGTATTACTGAAACCCAAACACAGACCATTTACACAACACATGTATTTGCATAGTTTTCTCATATAATTGTACAAATTTTATTTTAATTTTAGAAAGTCTAATATTTATGTGCTTTCTTTCATGTGAAAATTTGTTGTTATTTACAGATATTCAGATGATGACAGTAATGAAATTTAAGTTTTCTTTCTTCAACTATGTGCTCTTTTCACTGTGTCAAAAAAGTACTAATAATGAAAAATATAATATCTTCTGAAGAATAATAACATTTTGCTTCAAAGATGTGGGAAATTTTGGTAGATTCTGTTTAACTATGCTTCAATGATTTGAAGAAATTTCTGCAAGGTACATATTTTCAGTTTCTTTTTATTTCTTCAAAATGTGAAATTTAATAAGGAAAACTTTTTTCTTTAAATGCATATTTTTTTGATTTCTAACAGAGATGGATTGATTGAGAAAATGCTTGATCTGAATGGGCATATGAGGTAGGTATTTGTTATGTAGATTATAAATTACTTGGTTTAACTAATGAAGAGTGATTAAATTAACTTGATAGAATTATTATTTTCCTCTTCATTTTTTTTTCTAATATTGTAACTTTTCCAAACGAATTATATTAAAATTTGAATAGAACATTAATGAAGAAATGATGGCAGGGAGATAGGATTTAGTGTTAAACATGCCAGATTAACATGCCTAAATCTGGTATGAAGGCTCTTTGCTCCACGAGACAAAAAGAATTTGGTTGGTATCGGTGTGTTCTTCACAACAGTGCTAGCTCTATCTATCGCTCTAGCTTTTGAGAATCTCAGCAATCTAAAACAACGTTTCATTCTATCATTTCTTCCTTCAATTGATGTAAAAAACATTTAGTTTACCATTTATGTTTTTCTATTGAATCATCGTATACCGCTTCTTTGAAAAAGTGTATGAAAGCTAATTCTAATTATTATGCGCCAATTTTGCAAGCTGAGAATGTGGCTAATGAGGAGGCTGTGAAGGAATTGGAAAATGAAAAAAAAAAGATTAAATAGCCAATGGGACGGTGAAAAATCGAGATCAGAAGAAAATGAGAAAATATTGGATGGTTCTCAGCAAAAGAAAGAATTTTGAATTGAGGGTTTTGGAGATGTTGTTTTACTTTATACCTTTTAACTTTTACGGATTGAATATCCAAGGTATTAGGAACATTTTCTTGAGGTAAATTAACCAAAAAACTTGAGAATTTCGGATAGAATTTGATATATTGTGAATAATTATATTGGATAATGACTTCTGTTTTATACAAATTGATCCTAAATGATAGTTACATGCCTTACTCTGCTGAGAATCATGGTTGGCAGATTATTTTTAGCTTGTGCAGTTTCGTGCTTAATTTGGTTTGGAATATTTTATAATTTAATTTGATGAACTGTAATTATGCAATGCTCATATGTTATGGTATTAAATGTGGGAAATGAAATGTCTTCAAAATATATGTTTTTTCAGTAGTTATAAGTTTTATATGCAGAAAGTTTTGCTAAATGTATAACATCTTTCTAGTGGAAAATAAAATAAGCACTTTTTTAGAGTTAATGCACTAAGTAAATTTACTTTGTTAAATAAAGTTCATTTTGCTAGTTTCATTGAATGTATATGCAACGCTTATATAATCTTAAAAATAACAAAATTCGTGCATTGCACGTGCTAAAACTAGTATATATAAAAAACTTTTATTGCTCATGTATATATATATATTTAT
Organism: Fraxinus cuspidata; assembly: GCA_903798385.1. Taxonomy (NCBI): domain Eukaryota; kingdom Viridiplantae; phylum Streptophyta; class Magnoliopsida; order Lamiales; family Oleaceae; genus Fraxinus; species Fraxinus cuspidata. Next base: position 30,756 of record CAIGRP010071777.1, on the reverse strand, counting down.
TTATTTATTCTCCCCCAAGAATGAAGCTCACATGGTATTGAGCAAAATATAAATAGCGCAAATGAATATTATCTTTTGTACAACACTTTCTTCTTGAATCTTTAAAAGGTTGAATAGCTCAATCAAACTCATTGCTACAAACTTTTGAGCCAATCAAGTAGTCTTCAAAGGATAAAATAAAGTGCGTAGACATCATTTTTTGGACTCAGAAACAATAAATTTAAAGTACAAGATACGCCATGGGTTGCCCCCAGGGCAAATCTCCCAGTGGCAAAGGGGATGGCGGTTAGGGCTCAGCGCGGTAGTGTGCAGAGTTCGATTCCCCGTAAGGTGGAATTGGCTTTGTTGCAAGCGGGAGTTACCATAGGGTTAATAGCCCAGGCCTATCCATAAGCTCTCCACCCTGGCTCCTGGGAGGCACATCCTGCGATTTACCTCCTCTACAATGGCCCAGGGCATAGTCCGTGGGGGGCCCTCAAGGTTGGGATTCAACCTTTTTAAGATACGCCATGGGTCTCTTTGTGCATGTGAGAATGAATTTGTCCCCTTCTTTATCCGGGAGCCGGCTCACACCTAATAGAAATGTATATAGCCCCCAACTCTTGTACCATAATTATCAATCTCATAGCACTCTCATTAAATTTGCAATTGCTCTTAGTTGTACTTTAATAAAATAATTAAATTTTGTTCAAATAAAAAATATAATAATTCGAATAAACTATTTATTGAATTACACGACTTGTATTTGTTCAAGTACCCAAATGTATAAGAGAATATCGTTTCTTTGAAAAGATCTGCGGATTGTTTCACTAATATATGTTTCATATACTTGTAAATTCGAGTATTTTTTTAAATTAATTAGGTATTGGTCACGTTATAATATTATTCAATTTCAAAAAATTCCAAGGAAAAAAAAAGGTTAATTGGATCAAAAATTCATCAACCAAATAAAAAGAAAAAAAAACTCTCTCAATTTTTTCATCAAACTTTTTTTTTTTTTTTTGAGATTTTATCAATATGTAAAAGAGAGTAAATGGTGTTGATTAATAAGCATTTTTCTTAAAAATAAAATAAAATTGGTCCTCAAACAATTTCTCAATTATTATTACCAAAAATGAATGATTTTTCCCCAAAATTAACAAAAGATTACAAAGTTTTTAAGAGGGGCAGGCAGAGGCCACAATATAGCATATCACAAACGTTAGCTGAAGTGAACATTTCCTTCTCATAGAATGGCAGGGGCTCTGTCTCCAGCCACAACCACTCTCCGCCTCATCAAACCCTTATCCGCCACCGCCCTTCGCCGTCTCTCTCTCTTCCACAAACCCAAAACCCCTCTCTCCATTTCCTTGCCACCATTCTCCTCCACCTCCTCCTCCTCCGCCGCCGCTGCTGTGCCACTGACTCGACGCGCCTTCTACTCTGTTATCTCCTCCGCGATCACTTCCGGAGAGGCAACCAAAACCGATACCTTGGAGAAAAAAGTGGGCGAATTTCGGAAAAAAATTAAGATTGTGGATATCAAAGGAGGGCCTGACGATGGGTTGAATTTATTGGGGGAGACTGTGGTGGTTAGGGGTTGGGTTAGAACCCTTAGAGTTCAGAGAAGTGTCACTTTTATTGAGGTAGCGTTCTTTTTTATTGGTTTTAATTTTCTGTTTGAATGATAATTAGGTTGTTTTAGTCTTTAGTTTTGTGAAGTTAACTTATCATGTATTTGGTCTAGATTTTGTTTTTTTGGTGAACGGAGTTTGTGATGAATAGGTTAACGATGGTTCATGTCTTTCAAATATGCAATGTGTGATGAGTTCAGATGCCGAAGGTTATGATCAGGTATTACACATCTCCCTGAAATTCATTATTTCCTCGTGCTCGTCTCTGAGGCACAAGTCGAAAATTTACATGCTGCACAGCTTGAGTAAGAGTGATAATTAACAAGACAATTGCTGAATTCAGCACTTATTATCTTCCATGAAATATTGCGCATACCTGACAAGATGTGCGTGTTGATGTCATAGGATTTGTACACGGTTTTGTATTTATGCACGTTTAGTGGTTGATAAAATAATAATTGTTCCCCAATAGTTAATTCATCTACAAAATCTGTATTACTATGTTTTTAAGTTGGGTATATCTGTATTAATTTAAGCAAAGGCAATAAATATGTTTTTAAGTTGAGAAGATGCACGAGTTGATTAGCTGAATTGGTTTCCCTTCTCCTATTAAAAGATAAAAAGAAGAGTGAGTCTTTCATTGTATTCCAAACTGCTTGGAGTCACATGCTAAGACCTGTAAGATTTAGTTATTCTGGAATTATTGTGGTTTTAAGAGATTTTTAATCTAGGGACGTCTGTATTAATCTAGGAAAAGGAAATAAATATGTTTCTAAGTTGAAAAGATACATTTTTTCAACAAGTTGATTAGTTGAACTGGTTTCCCTTCCCCCACTAAAAGAAAAAAAGAATAGTGATTCGTTCACTGTATTCCATACTGCTTGGGTCCCATGCCAAGACCTGTGAGATTTAGTTATTTTGTAGATATTATGTTTTCATGAGATTTTGGGTTCATGAACAAGAGGCAGCATGTGGATGTTATTCCGGTTGTACATTGATTTAAATGATTCTGCAGGATCCATGTCTCTAATTCTTGACTGCAGATACTAGAAGATACTGATTGTTATCTTGCAAATTCTATCTTTGGTTAAGTTGGTAGATATTTGCATAGATTTTACAGAGGCATTAACAGTTAATAAACTTTTATGTTAGCTTCCTTGTCGCCGTCGTATTTCAACTGTACCATTGCTGGTAACGATGTGGAAATAATTTTCTCTAGTTATTAAGTCAATCTTTTGTAGGTGGAGAGTGGCTTGATTTCAACCGGTGCATCAGCATGGATACAAGGTACTGTAGTAAGCAGTCAAGGATCAAAGCAAAAGATAGAATTGAAGGTTGAAAAACTTATAATGGTAAATAACTTCTCTCTGTTGTTTAACTTGATAGAATTCTGATCCATGGCGGGCAACGTTTTTTTTCGATTATGAGTATTATTGGTAATATTAGTTTTGTTTCTTTTTGGTTTTATGCATTATTAGTAGTATCAGAAACGGGATATAATTCTGCTGAAAATCTTGAACTTGTTCTTAGATGTACCCTAGAAAGCAATGTAAGATAATTTGTTTTCGTGAAAATAGGAGTAGCAGGTACTATTTGTAATGTCCCTGATCCCATAATGAGTTTCATCAGACACTTACACTTGTACTAGGGAAAAATAGTGTGTGGGCAGCACACAATTCTGGCTGCTTATGCTCATATTGGGGAAAGACAAAAAATGAATTCATTTGAGATACAAGGCAGTCTTCTCTGTTGTCTATTGAGGATAGTCCATGCTTTTGGGGACCCGGAAGAAATGTCTTTAGGGCTGTGGGACATTGCTAACCTCTGATTGGTAGATAATGGAAAATGCACCTAGGACAGGAAGCAGCTCTAACAAGCACTAAACCCTCATGAGTTTCGGCTTTCCACAATATTTTGCTGTTTGATCCCACTTGATAGTAATGAAGGCTACTGACGTTCTATACTATTTCTTGTTGTAGCGAGTAGTTCATTGAGATTTACCAAGCCTCATTAGGATATGCACAATCACCAAGAACTTAGAAAAACTGTCTGAGAGAGAATTCCGTTACATGAGAGGGGCTTTTGCCATGGTTAATGATAAGCCATTAACTGTAGGCAGTTTCTACCGTTGCATAACATTTATTTTCTGCAGTTCTGGATTAATTCCTGTTTATTGGTTGGAAATTACGGAGTTATTTAGAAAATATTGTGCTTCCGTAGTAAAAACTTGTTCATGTTGGTTCAGAAATAAAAGGGGCGAGCTAGTCCCAATTGGCTAAATCAATGTATGATTGGCGTCATGTGTTCAAGGATGTGATATTATGGCTAGAGTTCTATGGAACATTAGGTAGAAAGATGTAAGATTCATATTTTTGCTACAAAACTAGGATGTGGCATAATCACTCAAAAATTTCTTTACAGATGTGTCTTGTTACTCTCGTAGATATTCTCTGAGAAGAAGGGAAAAGTTGGATGGAGGCTTATCCTTGCATATTTTGTGTGACCAGAAATGGTGAATCTGACAGTTATATAGTCATAATCTCCATCCAAAAGAAAGGTAGGACATTTTGTTTAAATGAACCAACAAATAGGGAACAAATAGGTGTAAGTTGAAAGTGCTTACTCTCTTGGAGATATTTGTATTCTTAAATTTTTGTAAAGTAAGGCGGAACTTCAACAAATTTTGAGGACTATATTTTCTCATTGCCATTTTGTTGGCATGTTAAAATCAATTAATAAATGTTAAAGCAAGCATCATTGAATATAGAATCTGAAATGTTATTTTCCCTCTAAACCATTAGAAAGTCTGACTAAGATGCAATCAGTACAAACTTAAGCAGTATTTAAGGTTAGAGAGTCCGTATGATTGTAATTTATCTGTAATTTTTCATCTTTGATAAGAGATTTGGTTTATTGCTAATTCTAGAAATGAGATATTGCCTCTGTTTGATCCCCCTCTAAAAATTCACTTTTTTTCAAACTCATTTTCAACCACACATTCTTTCAATAAAGTAATTGTGCACGTAAACCCAAAACTTTTTCCTACTCTTTGATCATACATTCTAAAAAAAATTACTATTACAAAACTCATTTTTCACAAGAAATTGGGCTCAAACATAGCTTATAACAGCCATATTATGTGTACAATCTGATGCTTCCTTTCTGCTAATTTTATAATACCTGTCATTGATACTGGCCTAGGATGCCAGCAGGTCCTTGAGTAAAGAAGATAATTTTAAACCTTAGATGAAAAAAACTACAGTAATAATTCATCTCAGACTTTATGACAGCATGAAAAACTTGAAACATAGATGATCGCGTCCAGCTCTAGCTTCTGTGTACAGATTTTATGTTAATATTTATATGAATTTTTCAATTTTGCTTAACCCCATAATTTTGATCTTTTTGTAGATTGGTAAGAGCGAGCCTTCTTTTCCCATCCAGAAGAAAAGGGTAAGCAGAGAATTTTTGAGAACGAAAGCTCATCTTCGTCCTAGAACGAACACTTTTGGTGCGGTATGACTCTACTTTTCTTTTAGCGCCATTATATACTCCTTGTAGATTTTGTAAGCTACAGTTCTATTTTTTTTTTATTATTATTATTTTTTTCAACATAATCAAAAGAAAAAAGAAGGGATTTTTTTATTTTATACTCCTTGTAGATTTTGTAAGCGACAGTTCTATTATTTTTATTTTTATTATTATTATTTTTTTCAACATAAATGACATACAAGGTTCTGGAAAGTTCTCACTTTCATGAAAAATTGTGAAGTGAAATCGGAAAGTGGTTTAACTTGCTACACAAAAGTAAAAGAAATTAAATATGATCTGCTTTTTTGTTAGATGCTTTCATGTAGTGATCCCAATTGTGGTATGTCCAATGGTTTCCTGAATTTTTCGTAGTTTCTGTTATTAGCTTTCATCGTGTTACAGTTTTATTCATGTTAGTGGAACGCATTATAGTGCTGCTATTATGTGTCCTGTAAAACTAGCTCTGCATGTTTGTTATTTTCTTCCAAAACCTGTATTACAACTGATGATTCACGAGCCATTGATGCCCTTGCCATAGCATTTGTGCCTCAAGATTGTACCACTGGGACTTGATCAGAAGAATCTACTGCAGCCATCACTGCCCAGCTCAAAATCTGACCCCAACCAGACATGACAAGGCTGAATTTATTTTATTGGAACCATTGTTGCTTAGACAGACTGGGAAACTTGAACAGATTACCAAACTTCATTTTTTTAGGCACACTTTCTATTTGTGGCATTCCCTGTTATTAGGTTCTCAATTCGTCAACTTATGAGAACCAGTAATATGATAATCACCTTCAAAGAAAATGCTATCATGGAATGGTAAATCCATAATAAACTATATATTGTTAAAGTAGTTCCCATAAGTGGTATATTAGTGATTTCAAATGTTAATTTGGTAATCCTAATCCATGTGTGTTTCTTACCTTCAGTTTTTTGAGTAAAAAATTGCTTAGTTGGAAAGTAGATTAAGTCCCCTGTTTGATTCCCATTTTTGGGGTAAAATGTATTATGGAATAGTTATTTCTTTAAAGAAATGTGTGGTTAAAATTTAAGGAAACATTTTTGAAATACGTGTATAATTATTTTACGAGAGAATGTGTGGTTAAAAACGAGTTTTGAAAAAATGTATTCTTGAAAGAATGGGGATTAAACAGGGGCTAAATATCATTTTTTTACTTGAATACTAGTGGCACTCCTTCCATTCTGTAACGAATTTAAATTACTATAGTTGATGTATGAAATCTCCGGGAGTCAATAGCTATGATGCTCGGACTCGGGTACGGGTACGTATCTAAGTGTTGGATTTTTTATTTTCTAAAATGTAGGATACGAGGACGTGGCTAAAAAGAGTTTAAATTTGGGTACGTCTTTTTAATTTCTATTTTTTTTTACTAATCCAGGATATCATTTTGAATAGACCAAAGTTAATAATTCACAATGAAGGAAATATGTGTTTAATAAGGGGTTAAGACGAAAAAAATAAAATATTTGGGTTTAATTTTCGATTATGAAAATTATTAAATGTTATATAAAATAGAAAATGAGGAACTTGATTGTAATTTGACTTAGTGGAGCACTACGTAGTACTATATGGAACTCATTTTCATTTTATACAAACAAAACCCTAAACCACCGATACAAAGAGAGAAGGTTAAAAAGAAGAAGAAAATGGAAAGAAAGAAGAAAGAAGAAAAAGAAGGTAAAACCTAGCGCTGCCACCTTTCTCCACCCACTCAGGGATGACACTAGGTTTATAGAGAGCAAAAGTGGGAAAGAAGAAAAGGGAAAGGAAAGGAAAAGAAAAAAGAAGAAAAAGGAAGAAAAAACAAAAACGACGAAATGTCCGATTGAAATTTGGAGGATTCGACACATATTTCATACCTATATTCATACACATACCAATGTCGTATCTGTCCGACACTGGTACTCCAACTATTTCGAAGAGTCTGAGCATCAGAGGTCAAAAGTGCTGGGGTGTGACGACCTTATATAATACTCAGTATTTTAGCCATTTGAATAGCCTCTCCTGGGCATCAACATAGGGCAGACTTCGATATTGTAAAGATCATCATACCTCCGTATCGGATCTTTTGATCAGTAGTGCCCTTTTCTTATGCCTAAGATCCTTAAAGAGGCAACTGCAGAGCATACTTATGATACTACTTTGATCTTGTTCTTAATATTTATCCTAAGATTATCACAATCGTCTAAAAACTAATGAAGAAAAGTTTATAAACTCGTGGAGATAAGAAACAAATTTCTTTATTTAATAACAAAGCTGAGTTTGAGATGATCTACAATGAAGATGAAAGCTCCTTATATGGGCTAGGAGACCATTCATGCATATGACTCTTCAAATTGTTCTAATAATCCAATCGACACAAGGACAATAATACAACTGACATTTGGACAATAATTTTACAAGAAGACAAATGACTCACCACTACTCTTAATAAAGTAGGATAATAATTCGATTGACATCGGTACAATAATTTTATATGACAACTTTTGAAAAACAAGGAATTTGCTTTTTAAAAGCGTAATTATTACAAACGACAAACATGTTATGTCAAACTGACTTTTCATGTGTACTGAGTCATCAAGGTGTGCTAAGGTTTGCAGCTTGACTAAGTGTGTTTAGGTTATCAGAATTAGAGGGAAGTCCTAGTTTCCACCAAGGCCCGTTCGAACCAATTTTCTTCAAAAAAAGTTTTTCTTCCAATTTTTCAAGATTATCCGAATCTGTTGGATCAAAATCATATGACTGTTTCATACTCGTATAGGTCTTGAGAGTCCTGAAAAAACTGTCATTGTAATTTTTTTGGTACCCGAATAACTTGATTTTGAATGGTTTATATTACTTGGTCGAGGTTTATTAATGTCCGTCAATTTAGCGTTATTTTTTATCTTTTTTTTTTTTTTTTTTCCAAATTCATTCCAAAGTTTTTCACGAAGTCATTGCCCTTCTAGTGTTGTTTCTAGGTATCTGGATTTTTCTTCAAAGCACTGATATGGTCTTTTAAGGAGAAGTTGATTCCAATGTATCATCTCAATTTCCCACGAGCTACTCTTCTTCCAGATTTACTCTCCAGATCAAAAATTTCTATCCTACTCATTCCCATTATTTGCATGATGAGTCCTTCCTCTTCACTTCCAAACTCTTTCCGCAAAGTCTATCCCTCTAGAACTCAATGCCCCTATCAGAGACAAAACCCTTCACATTAGAGCCAAAGAACTCATTTCAAATACAAGTCCATAGTTATAAGACACACAAAGATTGAAACAATTGGTAGTCTTGGATTTCATCCAAGCTATCCTTTTTTTCACTTTGTTCCATATGATTCTATAACAAGCAATTTCAAAATTTTCTAAAGAACTACTTTGTTTGTTATGGCATCTGTTAGAACTTTATCAAATTGGAATCTGTATTAATGTCAGTGCTTCTCTTGAATGGTTTAAAGAAATCAATTTTCGAAGTTTCAACAAAAGTGATTCATTTCAAGAAGCACTTTTTGGGGGCAAAGAAATCCTGAGTGGTTCTATCCTATTTCTCATTGATAAAAATGTTTGAAGCATTCTTTTTAAAGTTTAAAGATCTCAAAACTTCCCAATAAAATGTTATTGTAATCCTAATCAGAGACATGATTATTTTACAGATGCAGGTTTGTATGGGCATTTATCCCATGTCAAAGTGTATGCAGTTTAGCCTTTCAATCTGCATCAAGATTGGGAAAGGTATCCAAAAGGGTTCCGAGAATTTCAAAGAAGAATGTCTGAAATCAATCAAACTATTCCTCTATAAATTTGGCCAGACAGAGAAGATGATGCTCCTTGTGAAATTTTTCCCCTAGATTTTGCTTTCAAAATTCAACAAGATATTAAAGCATTCAGAGAAAGCACACATCAACTCTTTGGACAACTGTTTGGATACTATCCATCTGACTGCTGGGAAGTTGACACGACACATTGGAATCAGCCTTCCCTTGAACGACCACATCAGTACCTTGGAGAAACATCCAGATACCCAAAAACACCACCAGAAGGGCAACGACTTCATGAAAAACTTTTGAATGAATTTGAAGAAAAAATGAAAAATAATGATAAATTGATGGATATAGATAAACCAAGACCAAGTAATTTAAACCATCAAAAATCAAGTTATTCAGACACCGAAATAAATTATGATGACAGTGTTTTCCAGGACTCTCAGGACCCATATGAATATGAAACACAAGCACGTGATTTTGATCCAACATAACCGAATAATCTTGAAAAATTGAAAGAAAAATTTAATCCTAACAACTGGCCCTAGAGGAAACAACAGGGACTTCCCTCTGATTCAGATGACCCAAACACACGAGGTCAAGCATCAAATCTTGGCAAATTTTGATGACTCGGTGCATGTGAAAAATCCGTTTTACCTAAAATGTTTGTCGTTTGTAATAATTGCTCTTTTAAAAAGTAGATTCCTTACTTTTCAAAAGAAGTTGTCATATGAAATTATTGTACTTATGTCTGTCAAATTATTACCCTACTTTATTAAAAGTAGTGGTGAGTCATTTGTTTTCTTGTAAAATTATCGTTCATGCGTACTCAGTTGTATTATTGTCCTTGTATCAGTTGTATTATTAGAACAATATGAAGCGTGGTATACATGAATGGTCTCCTCGTCTATAAAATGAGCTTCCCTACTTCATTGTAGATCATATCGAACCCAGATTCTTTATAAATAAAGGAGTTCGTTTCTTATTTCCGTGAATTTATGAACTTCTCTTCGTTTTTAGTTTTTAGGTGATTGTGATAATCTTAGAATGAGTAGTTAGAACAAGATCTTAGTATCATAAGTATGATTTGAGGTCCTCTGCATCAGAAAATGGCACTGCTGATCAAAAGATCTGATACAGAGGTAAGATGATCTTTACAATACCGAAAGTCAGGTAGTGTATTGATGCCCAAAAGAGGTGTACAAAGGGCTAGAATACTGAGTATTACAAAATGTCGTCACATCTCCTTACTATTGGTATCAAAGCTAAGTTGTTATCTTGGTCTTACTATCTTTGATTTTTGGTTATCCAGATAGGAACCTGGAAGAACACCTTTTTAATCATGTGTTGAGTCTTCTAGTGCATCTGTATTATCTCCTTCCACCTCTCTTCGAAAATCGAACGCGTTTAAAATAGATTCTCTTTATGATAACTACTACCTCCCTGATTCTAAAAAAAATTCATATTACAAATCCACCTGTTGTAAATCCATATCTTCCTTATAACAAACCACGTCACTCCTTCACTAAAACTGTTCAAAGCCTTATTTCACGTTCAAAATCCCAAATCAAATTGTGTTCAGGCATCAAAGTTTGATCAACATCTTCTACCTGCCATTGAATAGGAGCATTTTGTTACTTTGGATCTACCATCCCATCTTCCAAAAATATGGTTATCTGAGGGTTTTACCCATATTCATTATGGAGATGTAAGAATTGCACTTGCTCTCCAAGGGAGAAAAGGACTCCCAACGGTTTCTAGAATTGCTCTTCTAGTCTCACGCTTGCATGATTATCAACATGCGTGTATTGGCACTGTTAAAACCAAACTTAATGCGGGAACAGTACTAATTATTATGTTTCCAAATTTTAAAATGTCAATAGTAGACCCACTGTTATTATCAGCCTCAAAGATCCAGGTCCAAATAGTTGGATCAGTTCCATCTGCAGTAGCATATGGAGCAACTCTTTATTACCAGATGGCTTACAAAATACAAAATCATTCTCTGGATTTTGCTGCTCCTCATGGTACAGATGGTGCCCTTTTATCCAAATGGGAACGGATCAGCCAAGGTTACATATGTCCTCAGACAAATTCCCAGATCTAAGCTCATTAAATTAATCCCACATACATGGATTACTAGTTATGAGCAGCATCACCACGCATGGAGAGATTTTATACCCATCCAATCATCAACTCATCATTTCCGACGAAAATCAAGTGGTGAAATTGAAATTATGTTCAAAAGGGAGCTATCAACCAAGAAGCCTCCTTGTTTCTCAACACAATTTGCTTTTTCCAGTGGAGACATCCCTATCTACGATTACAATGTAGAAGGCAGACCTATCTATCGCAGATCGAATGATTCAGGACTTATTTATTGGGATATGTGTTTCCGTTCATAATGTAAATGAAGATGATTTATTTGATGATTGTCCTCCCAGAAACATGAGAAAACAAAAGATGAGTAGCCAACAAAAGTTGCATATGGCCTAAGAAAACAAATTTCCAGGAGTTGGTTTATTAGGGGAACCTTCTGGAAAGTTTAACTATATCAAATTTACTCTACCCCCGACAAATGATGAACCTATTATTTCCACTGGTTGGGATGATGATGATGATTGCGACCAACTACGTAAAGAATGGGACTGGAATAATAGTCCACCTCCATCTCCACAGACAGCTATGCCTATAGCTATGTTTCATCCTCCTCATTTGTTTCTTTTCACAAAGAACAATCTACTCATTCCTTGAAAATCAAGAAACTCTGATGGTTCGCTTGACCAAATTTCGACAGCTAAGGCCGTTTTGAACCGGCAGTCAGAAAATGCAGTTCATCCAAAATTCCCCGTTAAGAAAAATTGATCAAAGTTAGCAGAGAATTGAAAGGAGTCTACAGCAGTAAACCAACCCCACTCCAAGCCTGTAAACAAAACATTAAGACTCCACAATGTAATTATGACCCTATTACAAAATCATTTACCCATAGCTGATTGAGAAAGAGAAATAAGGAGTCTCAAAACTCAACTTGTCTATCTCGAAAACAATGTTATGATTCCACCCTCTACCCTATACCATCCAACCTCATATATCCCTATTTCGCAAACCTCGGGCCCTATGTATTCAATTGGAGCTTTTGGATCCACAGCCTCACTATTTACCCTTAAAAGAATGGGAAAAGAAGCTGAAACCTTTTCTTCCTCCCTGTTACAAAGAAAACCAAACCTACAACTTCACAAAAACCACAGGCTCTACCTCCACCAAACCCAGAAAAACAGCCACGAATGATGAGAAAAAAACCCATTACTACTTTCCCACAAAAAGCCTAAAACCATGCCCCTTATATACGTCCTGTCCTATCTATTTTAGAACTGGTTTCATTTGTAATAATTCGACTGACATAGGTACAATAATTTTACTACTTTCCCACAAAAAGCCTAAAACCATGCCCCTTATATACCTCCTGTCCTATCTATTTTAGAACTGGTTTCATTTGTAATAATTCGACTTACATAGGTACTATAATTTTATATGACGACAACTTTTGAAAAGCAAGGAATCTACATTTTAAAAGCACAATTATCACAACGACAAACACTTTGTAAAACTGATTTTTCACATGGGTTGAGTCATTAAGGTGTGTCAAACTTTGCTGCTTGGCCTGGTGTCTATGCACTTGGTGTCAGTCTGGTCTGCCGCATTTAGCCTCCATACAGCTTTGACCTGTCAAGCTCACCATTATTGCTTACCTGAGCTAAAGATTTTGGCCTTTGGTGATGACCAGGTTAGCCTCTTCGGACACGCGAGTCCTTCATTTTGCTAGGTTTCCATTAGGGTTTAACTACAACTCTTTTTATTTAGAAAGCCCCATTGAACCATGCAGTTTTCCTCATCATTTAACATTATAAAGCTAAAGAAGCCTCTCCCTAAGATACCACTTTCTGTTATGAATTACATTCTTGTTTCCCTTTTGCAAACCGTAGTGAACCACAAACTAGGTAACGTTTGGCATGCTGTGACTGCCATTATGTTGTTATCCCAAAATTTAGTTTCCATTGTAAACACTTGATTCATTTTGGACGTCTATCATTACATTCTATTGATTCACTTCCAAAATTTAGTTTCCGTTGTAAACACTTGATTCATTTTGAACACCTGTCGTGACATTCTATTTTTGCTTTGATATTATCACCATGTTAAACCTCATGTTTTATATGAATTTTGTGTATTGCACTGCTTAGTTTTATTATATGGTCAGCTGTCATTTTGTGTATGCAGGTGTTAGCTTTCATATTCTACATGTATGAATCATGGCCAATGAATTTGTCGTTTCTTATGGTTTTTATTGTGTATTTTATCTCTTCATTTTTACAATAATGTTTGTCTTCCAGTGCTCTGAACTTTATGAATCTTTGCGAGGTTATTTTTCTTTTGTGGTGATTTGTAAATTTATATGCTGAAGTTGGTTTAGGTTGCAAGGGTGAGAAATGCTCTGGCCTATGCTACACACAGATTTTTTCAAGAAAATGGCTTCATTTGGATCTCTAGTCCAATTGTTACTGCTTCAGATTGTGAAGGAGCTGGTGAACAATTTTGTGTGACCACTTTGGTATGTTGTTCTTGGACGACATCCTATGTTTGACATTACCTCATATATCATGGAGGAGCTGCATATTTCAATTCTTTTCGCTCTCTCCATTATTGTTCAAGCATCATGGCATTGTACTTTGTCTTTTCGACTTTCCGTGATTGTCTTTTGGTTCAACTTTTACATTGGATTTATATTTTTCCATTTCCACCTGGTTCCTTTTTAATTTGAGTGGGAAGGGGTGCAGTGAGTGTTGATAACATGTTCTCAATGTCCTCCAAATGTCAAATTTGTCAATCACTAAAATTGAAGTTTTCTTTTATTACATGGAACTTTATTCTGAACTTCACTAGATTTCCTAACCATGCATAAGTTGTGATAGCCTTCCCGCCATTTCATGTATAGAGATTATGTTGGTTTAGAACACTATATATATATATATATATATTTTTTTTTTTTTTTTTTTTTTTTGTGCTCCTTTTTACCAAACGTTTTATTCGTGGCATAGATTTAATATTTTCCTGTGGAGCTCTATGGGCGCAGTGCAAATTTGCATGTGCTATTACTATCCTGAGAGCTTATCCTTATGATTGAGTTTGATCATGTTACTATTGCCTCCATTTAAGACACGTCATGGTGCATCTGACATTTTTTACCTAACAGGTTCCTACCTCTGGAGAAGCTGGCGAGTCTCCAGTGAATGCTATCCCTAAAACTGAAAATGGTTTAATTGATTGGTCTCGAGTGAGTATTACTCAATATTCATTTTCTTTGTTCTAATACCAGCAGTTGATGCATGTTCAGCCAACCAATCTCAGCATATTCACTTTCTTAAATTTTTAGTTATATCACTGAGTTGGCTAATCTGCAGATTCTTAATATCACTGGTGTAGCTTCATTTGTTTCCCTCTGTTTCGTGTCAAGTCCTGCTAACACAATTTCATTTTCTGATTTCTTAAACAAATAGTTTGCTTTCATATTTTATAGGGAACAGTGTCTCTGCAAATATAATAAAATGATATCTCACAAATTGTTTTCCTTCTCGTATTCCTTTTGTCAATTGATATTGCAATACCTAGGGAATTCGGCATGGCTACTAAACTGCTATGCATATCACAATTACTGGAGATTCAAAAATTCATGTGTTGTGCACCACACTGAACGCAATCAATTTTGTGCAATAAATACTTTAGTGATTAACTGGATTCTGGGATTCTTTTTGCACGTCTAACCTCAAGAAAATGTACACGTGGAAGGATCACTCTTAGTGCATCTGGTATATATTCACCAGTATTAAACCACTTCCCAGATGTGTTGAAATACTCCTCTTTCCAAATAGAGCCTTCTAAGAAATGAGTTCAATTAAAAATTTCCAGGCCATATAGATCCAAAGAACAAAAACTGAAAAATATGTGCTCATCTTAAGATGATTGTCCAGAGGAACATGGAGTGTTTGGTGCCATTTAAGCTTTTCTGACTTTTTGATGGTGATCTAATCTGCTGAAGTTATCATTAAAAGATGAAAATTTTGGTTCTGTGGAGTGATAAATTCTCAAAAGTTGCACTTTAAACTAATAAAAAATGGAGTGGATGAAAAGGAAGGAAAAGAGAAGGCTTAAAGGGAGGATACAGGTCCTGGAAGAGAGTTGATAGAAGCTGCATTCCATCTTCTCTAGATATCTATTAACGTGATCAGTAATGCATACAGGCAGGGGCGGAGCTAGAAGAAAAGATTCGAGGGGGCAAATTGCAAAAAAAATAAAAATAAAAAAAAAATAATCGTGGGGGCAAAAAGCAAAATTTGAAATTCTAAATTTAGTATGGGGGCCGCAGACCCCACTGCCCCCACACTAAATCCGCCCCTGCATACAAGAGTGCAATAATGTCTATTACTAGTCAACATTGTGATCACTTCACTATTTCGATATTCGGATCCATTTGGTTCATTAGTGATACCTGAGATCTAAAATTTGATGGGGGAATCAACTTATTCTTCTTTTCCTTCCTTTTTCTTACACACCAAGGAATGAAAAGTTGGTGCCTGGAGTTAAAAGTACCTTCAGCAATTTCTGGATGTGATACTAGTAAATAAATGTTTCTGCACCCTTTAATCTGTCATTTTTGAGGAAGATCATGTTTCGACCGCAATCCATCTTTGTTACATGAAGTAGTGCAATAATTGCTCATGCTGAGTAATTTGTTTTGTTACAATAGTCTTGGTTCTTCAAAATATTCTGATGCAAGTCAATTGCTTTTCTGTGGCTTACTGGTAAATCATTTATAATGTATTTGCTTTGCTTCTTACTTGGCAGGACTTCTTTGGGAAACCTGCATTTCTAACTGTATCTGGGCAACTGAATGCTGAAGCATATGCTACTGCTCTTACTGATGTATGCTTTTCCTCCCAATCTTTTCAATTTAATATGACATCATACTTTCCGCCTTCTACCTCTCTTCCCTTATTTATCCTCAATTCAAACTGGTATGCAAAGTTCAAACTATTTCAGGGTTGCAGTTGCTTTTGCTTTTGTTTTGTATAAAGTCTGACAGAGTCATTTCCTCTCTACCAGGTGTATACATTTGGTCCAACATTTAGAGCAGAAAATTCCAACACTTCTAGGCACCTAGCCGAGTTCTGGGTATATTTATTATTCCCGTTTAACTATTGAGGTTCAGTTCCATCAGTATTTAATTATTTCCTTGCAGAAATCCAGTGAATAATGATTCATATCCAATATGGAAAAAAGTGTTAAAACAGTTAATTTCCTTTCTAAGATGATCGAACCAGAACTTGCATTTGCTGACTTAGATGATGACATGGCATGTGCAGCTGCATATATCCAGTATGTAGTATGTAACTTTTCACATCTATTATCTGCTTATTGGAAATACTAAGATTTGTATTGTACTCATCTAATGTGTCTGTTTTTAACATAAAAGGTGGAGTATGTTCTAGAGAACTGCAAGGAAGATATGGATTTTTTCAATACTTGGATTGAGAAAGGAATCATCAAACGCCTGAGTGTAGGGGTTTCCAGCTTTTTACACTAGACATTCCATCATCCTATTTTAACTTATTTGTATTTTTGTGAGGGCATCTAAATACTCTGTTTTTGACACTTTACACGGTAGATACTTATGTTTCTGATGGCTTGTTCTTCTTCGATAATATGTCCAACAGGATGTTGTTGAGAAGAACTTTGTTCAGCTGACTTACACTGACGCAATTGAGCTTCTCCTGAAAGCAAAGAAGAACTTCGAATTTCCGGTACTTGCAATTTCTTGGTAGTCATGTCTTTTCATGATTGCTCTTGTTTGCATGCTTTTCCCAAGTCCTCATGTGATTGCTATCGTAAGTCAGTTTACGATCTTGTGCTGTACCAGAAGATAGACTATACTGATTGTACAAGTGCATTAATTATACTTCGGAAAAAATCTATATGTACTTGTTAGTCACTTGAAAGAAAATCAGTGTGTCTAATCTAGTTAGGAAGGTCATTCTGCTAGCAAGATAGACCCACTAAAACCAATGTGAGTTTTTTACACACTACCTGAACTTCTCATGCATAATTTTTCTCTTATGCCATTTGCTGATTCTTCTTCTGAGTAATCCAGTCAGTCTCTTGTATACTGAAGACTGGACAAAATGGATAATTTTACTTAGCACGTCAATTTATCAATCAGTTGCTTGCATTTCTGATTAGGTACTATGGGGATGTGATTTACAAAGTGAGCACGAACGATATATCACTGAAGAGGAGTTTGGTGGATGCCCTGTAATTATTAGAGACTATCCAAAGGCATGAATATTGGCCTACACACATTAACAGTAATCTCTATATAGAACTGGTTATTAATGCTTTTCTTTGAAAAACTACCAGGAGATCAAGGCATTTTACATGCGGCAAAATGATGATGGAAAGACTGTTGCAGCCATGGATATGCTGGTTCCTCGGGTACTACTTGGTTAATAATTTTTTCTGGGACATTATATAACTACACAGTTGCACAACCCATACATCGTCTGAATTTAATAACAGTTGATTCTTAATCTGGAACGCGTTCTGCATGTAATTATATACATATAACTGCATATAGCATATGTTCACATCATATGTACACATGGTGGCATGAGTTATTAATTACATAGTAACTTTGGAGTACACAGTTTTCCAATCGTTGAAACATCCACCTTTGCATCCTGGATGAGCAATTGAGCATGATTACAAAATATATTTGATCATTCATTCAATTACTGCTACATCTTAGCTTCCAGTACTCTATGACCTTGTTTGATGAAATAATCAGGTGATCTTTCCTTTTAGAGGAAAATCATTGTCAACTAAATAGTACATGGTGTGTTTCAATTGGGTGTACGAGTGCAGCTAGACTTGAAAACTTCTGCTGTATGTTTAGGTTCAATTCCACCATCACACCCTTTTTTGCCTATCAAACATTATACTTTTAAACTATTCATTAATACCAAGTCTTCATTTTTGTGTGTTTTGGGTGCGTCCTGGTTTTTTATAATAGTCCAAGAAGCCTTTATTCAGTGAAATTCTGTTTTTCCCTCATCAAATTCTAAATTGTTTATTTGGCTGCCTGACATGATTTTCTTCCCCAGGTAGGTGAACTTATTGGTGGAAGCCAAAGAGAGGAGCGTCTTGACTATTTGGAAGAACGGTTGGATGAATTGAAGCTCAATAAGGAGAGCTTTTGGTGGTATCTTGACTTGCGGCGTTATGGTTCAGGTGAGGGACCTTTACATAATTTGACACAATTCTCATGTTTCAGTTTCATTTCAGCTTTTAGTTTCTGTGAAAGACCCTGCAACTTTGTATACATAGCTATGGATTCAACTGGTGTGTTAACACTCCTCCTTTACTGCTATTTGTTTTTGAAAGTAAAACCTGTATTTTAAATCAAAATCCTGTAACTAGGTTTCAGTGGGCTAGAATTCTGTCATATCTTAAAGCATGTTCTGGAAGTGTTTTTAAAGAATTTAAATTATAAATAAATATAAATGAGTAGTAGATAAGTGAATAATACTTGTGGGTCTCTCAATGTGTGGATAAAAAGAGGTACGAGTGTTTACAAACAATTTATAAACATGAGCCAAACATACACTTTGTCTGATGACATGTTGCTAGGTTTCTGTAGTTTTAAAGTACTTAGGAACTTTTACCTTTCGTTCTCACCATCCATTTTGTTTCCTTGAATGCTATCAAATTGAAAAAAAAGTCCAATGAGTTCGATCGAAATTTTTTATCTTCTTGTCTCCAGTTCCGCACGCTGGATTTGGATTAGGCTTTGAAAGGCTTGTGCAATTTGCAACTGGAATGGAGAACATCAGAGATGCAATACCTTTCCCTAGAACACCTGGCTCAGCTGAATTTTGAAGTTTGGTCGACACTGTTGATAGTGCAAGTAGAGTTGCTCAAATCTCGACTCTCTTTGCAACGAAAATTTTTTGTCCTTTTAAATCTTGAAGTTCTGCAGATGAATTTAAGATAACGGAGGTGGTTGATGGTTTTGAATAAGTAAATTCTTCATTGTATCATAAAGATGATAACCACTGAATTTTATTTAATACCAAGTACTACTGACTGCTTGGAATGAGCTCCAAATCATTCTTTATGCATTTGCTTGGTTTGGATTTGAATTTTAAATATATATAGATATCACATGAGGAGATATAATAGAAATGTATAAACTTTTCACTTTTGTCTCCTGGACATCAATTTTTTCTTTCCTACAAATATTTTTTTTTCCCCTAAAACATGTATTTGGTTTGCAATTCGTTCCATCTCAAAGAGATAATTACTCGGATATTATTGAAATGTAGGAACAACCTTAAGCTGCATTTTCAAAAATTTGCTGCCAATAATCTCCGATTAAAAGATGTTCTATGATAGGAGCTTCTGTAGGACGGTCCTATATACAAATGATAGAATCATCCATTCAAATAACAAAATTTCAGACATCGCACCACTCAAAATATGACATCTCTCGAGTCGAGTAGCACAAATTTGACATATTTAAATACACAGTACTACCATGTACACATGGTATCGTCCAAGTGAAGCTTTTCTCCATTCTCGCTTACTCTACATTATCCTGCTCATCCACAATGTTAAATGGCAAGTGCTTCCAAGATGGCTTTAATCATTACAGCCTGGAGACGAGAAATCATTCTTGGGAGAAACATATGAAACAGGGCTAAAAATTTTGACGAAACAAATTATTGAATTTGATTTTGTTTATAAATTGGTTGTTGAACTTGATACATTGTGTCCATTCTCTTGAATTCATTCAGAAGTTACATTCCTTGAACAAATGAACTGTACAGTTTGAACTACTTCTTTGCGGTATGCCAATATTATGAGAACAGCACGGCATTAACTTTGTGGAGACGAGTGAAACCTATCTCTATAAGTACATCAAACAGCTAGGTAACAACCGATTCTCAACATACAGTGAAGATTATAATCGAGAACGAGGAGCAACAATTGAGAAAATAAAAAAGAAAGGAAAAGAACAAAAACAAAAAAATCTTCGGGTCTCCTTCGAACAAAATGTACCTGGTGAGAAAATTTGTGCACAATCTTTAGCAGCCAAATTTGTGCACAATCTTTAGCAGCATGGCGAAATTAGAGAAGCAAAATTTACTATTTACATCCACAGTGCATCAGAGTTCCACTTCATGAAGGTCATCCCCAAAGCCGGGCACATTCATTCCCCGTTGCACTAAAGAAGAGTCTTTTGGCGTGAACGATGAAGGGTAGTTCAATACCTCTCCCAAAGGTTTTACTTCAGCCTTAACTGGAGGACTGAAAGAACCGTCAAAACTTCCACTCCAAGATGCTGTACGCCGTGAATGAGCTGAGCCATTGCCACTCGTTGTCTCCATGTTAGAGATGTTGCTCATGCTTGCGAATTTTTGATTGGCCATGGAAGATGATAGTGCAGGAGACTCGAATAAATCACTTGTAGAGGAAGTAGAAGGATTTTCAGTAGTATATGAAGTATCTTGCATGGTATCTGCAGGAGTGTCTACGGACTGTTCAACAAAGGGTACGGACGTTGGCACAAAGAATTTTGGGTTGGCTGCACTTGCTGGTTTAGCAGAAGGAACAGATGGAGACTGGAACAAATTTGTTGGGTTGCCACCACCCTTGTTAAAGGTGTCAACATACCTGCCAAAACGCAATTAATGAGAGCTCATCAATGTATGCACTATGTTATACCTACGACATGCAGAACACATCCCAGGCAGTTCATATCAATTTTTTCTCTTTCAACTCACATTATAAAGACAGAATGAGAACAAATTGAATCAGAATCTATGCGGAAGCAATGACATGTGCACCACATCCCAGGCAGTTAATGTTATATTTTATTTTCATTTATCTCTTTTAAACAATAACACTATAGCCGTTTCCACAGTTCACCCAAATATGATCAAGAAACAATTTCAAACAGGCAACAGTAGAAAAGCACAACTCTCTATTGCAAGTTTGCAAGAGATGCTATAATGGTTGCCAAGTCCCATGGCATCGTAAGTAACAAAAATAAAACATTAGAATATAATTCCATTCAGAAATTGAATGCCACTATTAAGCCGTTCTAGGACAATTTCTGTACACGTAATATTCTGCTTCACTTAATCCAAATAGAATCGAGAATGATTCAGTCCACGAAAAGAGTGAATTTTAATATTACCGTGATCGAACACCCATTCTTCCACGGGCTGAGAATTGATTGGAGGTTGGAGGAAGTGGTGGCATTCCTGAACTATGATCGGAACCACTTGGACTTTTAATCTCTGCACTTCCATTGCTATGAAAAGTTTCACCTTGTAATGCACTCTTTAAGTTATAATCTGATGTTCCGTTCTGGAAAACTGAAGTTGGTGGTGGGGGTGGAAGGGCTGCTTCCTGAGCTGGAGGTTCAGCACCTTCCTCCACCCATCTCTTAAGTTTCTCATCATAATAAAACTTGTTTTGTTCACCCAATTTTGCCTACAGAAACAGTGCAATCATAAGAAAACTTTCATAGGAACCAAATTTAAAATTTGAAGTGCAAGTCTGAGACAATTTTGCTGTAAACAAACAACTCAATTGACTAACCTGGTGACCTTGACGGGGTTTCAACACTAAACCTACAGTCTTCTGCAATAGCTGGGATCCAAAACCAAAACGGCCAAAACGATATGTACTTCCTGCTGCTGATGCTTTATCTTGCTCACCAGTGGAATTAGCTCCCTTTACTGAATCAGCCTGACCCTACACAAATTGGCAAGATCTCATACGTGTTCTACCCAGATTACAAGAACGTTTCAACACATCAATCAATCAGTAAAACACGGAATTTATTGAGTGGAATGTGAGGCACTGCGATTAGAAGTTAAAACAAACCTGTATTGGACTAAATCCAAAGTTAGGTTCAGAAATACTTCTTGTATGCATTGTCAATTTACTGCCATCAGCTGCCCCTTCACTTATAGACTCCATGGATTGAGAAGGAATTAATGATGACATAGCCACTGTTGATTGACTAGTTGATACCCGAGGTCCCATTGATTGATGATGATACACTGTACCCTGTCCAGTGCCACCTGCCATCGGCACAGGTGGGGGTAGGCCACCAACAACCCGATGAGCAGTACTATCGAAAAGCGTGAGCAATTTACCCACCAATTTGGCAGGGGCTAAATTTGTGGAGAATCCACCCTGCATTCAGGAAGTCATATTTATATCTAGAAAATTTGGTCAAAATGCAAATTAGACGATATAGAAATACCTGTTGGTGAGCTTTTATCCTTTCCTCAAGAGATGATATTAACTGTCTGAGCGTTTCCACCTCGAGAGATCGACCAGTTTTAAGTGATTTTAATGCTGCTTGACAATATCTGAATTATTAAAGAGTTATGTTAAGACAAAAGAGGCAAAATATGTAAAATCAACTGAAAACTAGTAGCATGGTAGATACTTCAATGCATCTGACATTCTCCCAACTTCTGCCAACATGTGTGCATATACAAGCTTGTACGGCTGAAATGGAAGAAGGGTGAACTGAGAGTTTCCTAGCATCTTTGAATATTCATAAATCTCTGTCCTCTGTCCAAACATGAAAAGGTCAAGTAAGCTAGTCTCATCACAAATAAACCAAATAAACACACACAGACTTAATGCATTATGACCAGGCAATAATTGTCGCTAGTACCACCCAGGTGCCCAGGCTTGGTCCCACTTCCTGGGCAACAATTGCTTGTCCAAGTTCATTTAAATAAAACTTCTATGCATCGTTATATGCAATATAAACCTTTAGATAAGTGTCAGCACATGCATATTTACTGTACGTGGTTCTTGAGGGGGCATTTTTGTGCCATTTTGAGCATTGTCTACAGTCCGATAGCTATATAAAACATATGCCATACAAGACCAAACGAGAGAGAAATATTGAACTGTTTGTGGAAAAGAGTATAGTGGTAAAGTAGGTTCTTCCTGCTTGTCATGCTTTATTCAGTTTTTGCTTTTTCTTCCTTTTATTTTAAAATGCTGCTGGGAAAATTACCCAATAACCTAGTCCCATTTCCTATGCTAACAAGGCATTATGACAACTTTGAGTGGAACAATGCATTATTGGTCACCAACTACTCAGCCAACCTGAATAGCCTCTGGACTAGCATAAGTTCGTGGAAACTTCAAGTGATCTGCACCAACAAGACAAAGCCTGGCGCTGTCTGAATATGCCTCAAAATTCGCTTCCGCAACCAAATAGCATATGTGAGCCGCTATGATCTGAAAAATAATTTCACAGAAAGCAACATATGAATTCAAGTCAGGATGAAATCATGAAAATTAAGAAATAACAACATCCAGAAAAATAGACCAGAACATACATCACTTCTCTCTTTCCATAAACAATCTCCCAGATGAATAAGCACAAGTTCATCATCTTTTGTTCTGTTAGCAGCTATCACAGCTAAATTTTCTTCCCAGTCATCCAGCATGCCTTTGGCACCAAACTGAGTAAATGACCAAAAGAAGCATAAAGAATTAATAATTTGAAGCTTATGATAATTTTCTTTTCATTTCATTAAATATAGGAGAAAGAAATAAAACATGTATATGGAAAGGATCTTCAAGTTAATTTTATTGCAATCTACAGAAACACATATTCAACAGAAACATTCATTGCATACTTGTGAAGGTTGCTGAGGCATATTTATAGCACCAGCCACGCCACCATCAGCAGTGGAATCCGCTGAGAAGACATCAGCTGGTTGACCAGCAATTAGCAGGCATAATGTTCGCAAAGGTGACCCTGCTACCAATTGGTGAAGTGCCATTTGCTTCACAGTTTCAACATAGAACTGCAATGGTAAATTGGTTATAAAAGCAAAAATTGACGGGAACATGTATAAAGATTGTATTTAAAAAGGTATGATTCAAGCCATTCTATTGGCCAGCCAAAGAAAACAACTCTCATGCTCACAAACCTGATCGCCCAGTTGTGCAGCAAGAACTAAGGCAGGACCCCACAACTGACCCTCCTGTGCATATTGTAAAGCCTCTTTCTTTCTTCCAGAAACCAGAAGACTTTGAACCTCAGCAGCTGTGGCCTAAAACATGAATTGGCAGTTATTAAGGGATGATGGGTTGTAAAAAAAGCAACAAACTCGCAGGGTAGCAATCAAATACCCGCATTTGTCCTTCAGACGGCAATTGCTGCAAGTAGTTGGAAACAGCACCATATTGACTAAACTGTGTACCATTCGTTTTGGCAGACGCAAAGAGTTTGGCAACTGCAGATTCTGGAACATCAGTTTCCTATCAAAATAGCAAAACATAGAGAACAAAAAAAAAATACCAGATTAGTGAATATAATATCTCGATCAACAAACAAGGAGACATCTTACAGAAAAAAGGCCTTGTACACTACTGAGAGGGTACCTACGGTACACGAGATTCTCCTAACCCTATGCGCTTTACTGTTCAGAGAGTATAGTTGGACTGTAGGAAGAGTGATATTCAACTTGACAACGTATTAGAAACAAGCCAAATAGTTTAGTGAATTAAATATCCAGAAACTTGGACATATTTACTAAAATAACTTTTAACTTTCTTCAAATATATTCCAAATGCCAAGTTTTGTGCACAAACCAAACAAATACAGCTGGTGAACAGTCTGGAAAAAAAAGACCAGCTTCCAGTCTCTCCTCAATCTAATTGTCAAAAGTACTTAAAACATGCCCTAGATAGACTCTAGATTGTAAGTTGGCCTTTTGATAGAGTAGAAACATTAATATTATTTACAAAGTCTTGTGGCTCAGGGTTGTTCAAGTCTTTCAGACATGCTAAAGCATGCCAATAAAAGTTTTCCAGAATTTGAGTAAGACCCATGCTTCTTTAGTGCATCAAAACTGAAGGATGTGTGAATGATATATATACAGATCAATCGAAAAATAATTAATACAGGGATCCAATGAAGATTCAATGTGATTATAAAGTCAGTAACCTCAAGTGAAACCCCCTGCATTTACAGGACAAATATGTAGTGTACCTTCAAAGCTGCGTCGGAACCGAAAGGAGATCGAAGTTTTCCATAATACTGACAAGCTATCTTGAGCAAAGACAAGAGCAACTTCAAAACTTCTCCCTTCCTGTAATCCATATCAGGAGACTCAGAGTTCATTATCCTCTCATCAATCCATCTGTTCAACTCCTTAACACCAACACTTCCACCAGTAAGAGGACCAGGGAAGGATTGTTTACAGAGAACCTGCAAATAACTACCAGCACCCATTCCAATGCTTGAAGAATCAACTTTTTCATTGACAACTTCTGCTAAGTTGAGAACGGTTATTGAACTTCCTACAGGGTTCTTCACATAAAATAAACAGAACATTTTCAGCGAGTACAAGTAATACCATTAAGAAAACTAGAAAAATATAAATCACAGACTAACCTGGCTTCCAAATGTTGAATTCTCTATAGCGCTATTATCTTTCATCACAATGAGCTTTCCACCAAAACCAAAAGTGACCAAAGCATGTGAAGGCCGGCCTGCAGATGATCTTCCAGTAGCAGGAGCAGACGAGAATTGGTGGGCACTCTGCAATTGTTTCTGTGAAAAGTTAAGGTTACTCTGATTGCTATAGTAGTCATTTGGGACATGTTTGTGCTCATTTTGGTTGCTTCTCGGCTGATTAAACTGATGGCTAAAGTTCCCAGCAGGAACAAAACCTTGTGGCACAGCACTTGTAGAGAACTCATTCTGACCTTGACTTGCATTCCCAAAATACGAACTTGGTCTCTCACAATCAACAGTTCTTTGTCGGCTACCCTGACTGCTAGCAATAAAGTCCTGCCCATGCTGAGTCTCCAATTGTTGGTTTCTGTTATATTGTGAAGTAGAGTCACTATTGGCAACAGTTTCAGGCTGCCACTTAGTTGATTTCTGTTGATTGTAATTACTGAAGGACCCCGCCCAGTTGTGATGCTGGCCTTGGCTGCTAAAACCTTGAGATTCATGGTTATTAACTTGGTCATATCCACTGTATGTCTTCTGATCATTGTTATGAGAAACTGTTTCGGTAGAGGCATATCTATTCTGATTCACCTGGTCTTGAGCTTGAGCGGACTGAGCAGTTGAAGTGTACGAGTCCAAACTGCGCCAATCCTGGGCAATAGTATCATAATACCAACCAGGGTATTCAGGATAAAACACCATATGCTGTGGGTATCCGTTGTTTGCTTGTGAAGCCTGATTCCAATCAGATACAGCCTCAGTAGTATCATCACTCACTTGTGAAACTTGATTCCAATTTTCTTTGCCAGTCGTAATATCACTCGCCTGTGATACCTGATACCAGTTAGTAACACTCTCAGTCGTAGCATTCTCAGCTACAGTCTCAGCGATAGACTGAGCAGATTTTTGCAAGTAAGAGACATCTGCATTACCGTGAGATTGCCCCCCATCAGAAGTCAAATTAGAGACAACATTTGCTTGCACGCTCGCACCTGCATCATAACCATCCACCTGATACCACTGGCCAGTATTTTGATCATACTTCCATCCAGGATAAAGATTCTCCCAATACTGACTGCTATTCATATCATGCCCGGCTGTACTCTGATCTGCAACTGTACCATAATTATATCCCTGTTGATTCAGCAGATAGGTAGTTGAACTTTCCACATGTGCAGATCCATGTACTTCATTCCCAGAAGCAACCTTGGACTCAAACTGTGAACTATTCCCCACATTTCCAAATGCATCACCAGTAATATCCCCTCCTAAATCAGTGAAAAAATCCGAATAGGATCCAAATCCTTGACTATTATTCTGAGATAAATCAGCATGAAATGCACTCCAGTCCACCTCTTTAACTCCCGAACCCCCCAATCCACCATCACTCTTACTCATCACTGTGGTATTGGACAAGACCTCAGCCTCTCCATTCCCATTCTCTGATTTGTGTATCAAACTATCAAACTCAAATGACTTTGCAGACTCTAATGTACTAATACTCTCTTCCACAGTCCCCACCATCGTTGTCC
Source organism: Fraxinus cuspidata (assembly GCA_903798385.1). Classification (NCBI taxonomy): domain Eukaryota; kingdom Viridiplantae; phylum Streptophyta; class Magnoliopsida; order Lamiales; family Oleaceae; genus Fraxinus; species Fraxinus cuspidata. Next base: position 3,686 of record CAIGRP010071777.1, on the reverse strand, counting down.
CAACTTTCTCAGTTTTCCCGCTTAAACCATCAATCCTAGTACTAGCGCTATTATCATCGTCGTCATTAGCATCATTAAACTCACAATTATTATCAACCTGAGCAATACTCAAATTCGCAAAGGCCTTAGCCTCATCAGATTCGTTCCCGTTGGCAGAATAGGGGCCTACCACTGCCGACAAAGTGTTAACAACCTTAAAGTTCACATCATCTTCATCATTTACCAATTTGTCGAAGAAATCCTCATCAGTGTTATCCTCCACCATGAATGGAGGAGGATTTGAAGCCATCTAGTCAAACCCTAACCCTAATCCGCAAAATCACAAAAAATTCACCCAAAAAGGAAATCAAGACAATTTATTCGAGCTAACAACACTGAGATCCAAAAACAAAAGCCATCGAATTCCAAAAAAATCCAAATCAATCAAGATCAAGGGTTTTCAGATCACCCAAATTCCACAACCATCAAATGAACAATAAACACACAAAACTCCCAAATTCTGATTTAATTCAAAAGCAGCCCATCTCACGAACGACACATAATTCATGGAGAAACCACTCAACCAACAGATCAAATTGACAATTTGCAAATCAAACCAAATACACGCATAATAAAAAAACCTTTCTGCATGTATATTCTATAGAGAAAAATAGAATTAAGAGAGAGAGAGTAGAGAGACAGAGAGAGAAGACAAGCCCTTGATTTCGCACCTGGAGGTCTCTACAACCCACAAAAATTCTTGGTTTCTTACAATGTATTGTGTGTGTATACACACGTGATAATTATATAAAAAAATGATTCCTATATACTAATTCCTGCTATTGGGATTTGTTTTTACTGCGAGTTAATTAATCAAAGGTGGGAAATTGTACAGTAAATTTTGCGAAAAATTTGGAGTGAAAATTGCTTTTGTGTTTTTTGAGGATGGAGTGTGTGTGATAGATTTGGCAGCATTTATAAATGTAGGGTTAATTTAATACGAGTCGGCTTCTATATATTACACTACGGGCGAGTCATGCAGCGGGATGCCCATGGTGCACAATTAGGTGGGGTGGGCTGTGCTGGGGTGTAGTGGGTTGGGTCCACAATCAATGCATGTGCACGTGGATTCCAGTGGGAGTGAAAATTTAATAAATGCTATCAAACTTTACTTCTTATTATTATTATTTGCTATTCGAACAACATAAATATAATGCATTGCTCACCCATCTTTTTAATTGATTGCCCGTTCGTCACTCGTTAAATTTTCGTTATCCTCAACTAAAGGAGTATGCCATGCGACGGACGGAATCCAACATAGCACATAGCACACTTTCAATAATGCTAAATGGGCCAAAAGTGTAAAAGCCCATGACAATTCATTCTTTCTTTAATTCTATCACTCCGGCTTTCATTTTAAAAAATCATTTTCTTTGAAGACAATAAGGAACTCTCGTTTACACTTATCTGCATCAACATTCTTCTAAATATGAATCTACAAGAGGTTATTCCAATTTGACTAATTTCAACCTACCAAATCTTGAGCAAAACCAAAATCTTTGGAACAAGAAGACCCACCAACCTTTGGGTATGGAATGCAATATCACTAGGGAAGAAACAAGATTGGTGATAGATGAGAAGAAACGAGGATGATATTTAGAAGTTCATTTCCAGTATTTGCATCACAAGCCTCCAATTGATAGTTGTTAAACAGAGTATCTAATCCACTAATTCATGATGCTCGATTTAGGATCGATAAGAAGCATTTAAGGAAAATACAGATATGATGTAGCCTGCAATTTAAAATTAGGGTCATCTAATGTGTTTGTAAACTTTCACTATTAAAGATGGTTGCTCGATAGAAGAAATACATATGATGTTAAACAAGATTTCAGCTGGAATTTTGTGGACGATTTTACGGTTCATGGGATTTGGGGCGAATTTCAATTTGGGACGGTTCTTCCATCGATTGAGAAGCGTGTTTATGATGCACATGACTTTTTACACTTTTGGCCCATTTGGCATTATTTAAAGTGTGTTATGTACCATGTTAGATTCCGTCCGTCACGTGGCATATTTTGTTAGTTGAGTGATAAGTATATTTTTGCACACTTATTTAATATCTAAATAAGCTTAAATATTAATTAAATGAGCAAATTTCTACTCACAATTATGTAATTATTGCTTTTATAGGTCAAAAACCCAAATGAAAAGAGAATAAGAGAAAAATGATTAAAAAAAATGTACAAAAACGTGAAGATATAGACCAAAGTGCACAAGTTAGAAAGTTAGAGGACCTTGAGTTGCGAATTTTGGAGGGCAAAATTGATATAAAGATCAAAAAATGAGGACTAGATTGTACATGAACAAAATTGAGGGACCGACGTGCAATTATATGGAGGACTATGATGGACAAAAGAAAGGAAAAAAGCCAGTGTTCGCGCGTAGGCTTAATGTGGTGCTCACACGAGAATGATGTTTTAATATACTAAGACCAAAATGGTTACATGATGCGCGCGCGCCAAGAATGCTCATGCATCTGCGCCGCCTTCCGGCTGGGCAATTTTGCCTGTTTCGCGAAAATTTCAGTATTTCTTCTGCAATTTCACCTGAGACGATTTTTTGCCCTTTAAATACCTTTTTTTGTTCAATTTTAGGGCAAGACTTATAGGAGGACACTTCAAGGGGAAAATAGGCAAGAAGAAGATAATATCTAGCAAATTTTGGAATTTTGAAATGGATATTCAAGATTTCAATCCCTCACATTTTTTTCAAGAATATATTCAAGGGACGTTTTTCTTCTATTATCTTGAAATTTTCTATTATCTCCTTCATTTTATAACGAGTTCTCTCTTTATTTTCTTTTCGTGCCTCTATTTCACAATGGGCTAAATGTTTAATGTTGAGATTTATGATGTAACTTGACCTAAGTTTCATTAATGTCAATATTCATCATTTAATGCTTTAATTACTATGTTTATTTGCATTTATTATTGTGCTTAAATTCTCATCATGTATGTGGCCAATAGATGATTAAGTTAGGTGGTTTGTGCAATCGTTGAGAGATCGTTGTGCATTCTTGATCAAAAAAATTAACGCTCTGGGTTGTTTCAGGAGATAGAGATATAATCCAAACATTAAGTGACCCATTAAATATTTTCATTATGATTTAATGTGGTTGGTTGAATTTTTATCAGCATGGAGATATAGTGGGCGAAACCAATTAATTAGGGTTAAATTCGCTCGAATGAGGTAATTAACTAAACTTGGAAAATCGTGTATAACATTTTAACTTGGTAATTTGCATTTCCGCTTTATTTCAATATTAAAGAAAGGACGGTTAAACGACATCGTAAATCCAAACTCATTTATAATCCGAATTTCCTTCTATTTCATAATTGTTATTTTAATTGATTTTCAAATTTATTTTCAATTTCGTCTCACGTATAAAATCAAATTATGTGTTTTCAATTGTTAAAATTGAGTCAACAATTGTGCAATTAAAAAAATATTCCTCGAGGGAACGATATTCGGACTCTCAAGTCCATTTTATTACTTGAACGTACATGTGCACTTGCGGTCTATAATTTTAGCGAACATTGAGGATGACGGAAATTAAACGAGTGATGAAAGCGTAATCAATTAAAAAGGTGAGGGAGCAATGAGTTATATTTTATTGTTCAGTGAAAAGTAGTAATATGAAGTAA
>CAIGRP010071774.1:0-20645 GCA_903798385.1 Fraxinus cuspidata | reverse complement strand
AAAATATTTTAAAAAAATTATCTAAATATATTGAAAAATAATTTCTTAACCCCTATTTTTTGGAGATTAAAATCAATTTTTCAATAAATTTTGATAAAAAAAGATGATGTAATGCATGATTAAAAAAATTATAAATATTGTAAACTATGTGATTAAAATTAATTGTTGACTTTAAATTAAATTAAAATCTAGATTTTAATCTCATAGCATAATTTCAAAAACACAAATGATTTAACTTTTCTAAAACTCTCTAACAAATCCAAACACACTTTAGATTGCTTTTCCCTTGGATTAGGCATTACCCACTTGGAAGGTACAGTTATTAAGAATCTCAATCGACACCACTTTTGACTAATTTTGTTGCATCAGATATGTGGAGACCACTGAGTAACATAAAAAAATCTATCAATTCAGCCGCCAAAACTCATATCCACGCACACAATTTGTTACACGTTCACAAGAGCTTGTCCAAAATTTCATAGGATTATTTATCGAGAAACCACAACTCTATCCTCGTAATAATATATGATACTGAGGATTCCAAATATTATCCTCTTATCAACTCGACATCATAAAATAATATTCAGAAGTCGACTACATGATTATTGGCCTCAAAGAGTTTGTCCAAACTTCAAACACCAACCTCGATAATTATTCGCATGTTATGCTGCGTCCAACTCCTACGGTTGGAGTTGGTTAATTAATTCTCATACTACCATATTTCAAACTTTATATACTTCAGCCAGCAGTTAACTTTTCTATTTGGCACACAGGATTAAACATTTGAGTATATTAACTAGATTTTAAATTATTTTTACTACTATCTAATTCCTCTATACCAAACAGCGGACAGTTGACTAGCTAGTTCTTACACGTTAAAATTGTTAGTTGCATCTGCTTCCTGGCTGTATGATATAAATATAATTCCACCCTATGAGCTGAACACCCCTCCCAGCCCGAACCATGGATGAATTTGTTGCCCTGTGCAAGCACGGAAAAGAAAATGCACTCTCCCTACGCATGAATTATCCTGTTCAGGCTCAAAGGGACTTCCTCAGCCTGACTTGCTAACATCACGGCCGAACAGCCAGCAATGAAGCAGATGCAAACACCCCTTGTGCGTTTTTTCTTCAACTAAAGAGCAAATATGACTTAATTGAGAAGCTGAGTAGAGAGAGTTTTTATTATCAACTATTAAGAAAATTCTTATGTTCCCAGATAAAACTGTCTTGCATCCAAACAAACTAAAACCATTTACTTACCTAGGGGTGGGCAATGGGTCGGGTCGGGTTTGGCCCAAAATCGATCCGACCCGATATACCCGATTTTGGACTCTTTCACAAACCGACCCGACCCGTCTCCTAACTTTTGCTCTTTCAACTGTGCCTTTACTCCAGAATTATCAAATCCAGTAAGAAGCAAAATTACCTCCATGGAAACCACCGTGTCACCACTAGAGTCCACTGCCAATATCTCAACACACGTTGATCCTCTCAAACTCTCCGCCACCAAACAACCATACGAACGATACGACAACTGATGCCGCCGTTTCGTACATCCCGTCCGACCCCATTAAAACTGAACCCATCTCCGAGTCACACGAACCTCAAACCCAACCTCCGCCTAGATCCCAACATGGGCCCTCCCCTCAAAAGAAACGGCGCCAGCTTTGGAAAATCTTCATCGATATGACATCAACATCCACCTCTCGCCTCCGTGTCCTTCGCCCGCACCCAAAACAAACCACCGCCTACTCCCACTCTGAGACCGAACTCTTCGACTCACCTTCCTACCAGCACCAATGCAAACGCAAGTCTCCTTCCAGTGGACTCCCTAACTGAGGAGGAGATCGAGACGAATTTTTTTTATCACCAATTTAAAGCGGGCGGCGGGTTGGGTCGGTTTTATCCCTAAGCCGACCCAACCCACAGTTATTTAAAATCTATTTTACCCGACCCGGGTTGAACCCTAAACCGACCCGACCCGACCCATTTCAGGTGGGGTCGGGTCGGTTTTCGGGGTTGTGGTTTTCAAGCCCAGTCCTATACTTGCGTACTGCTTGAAGATGAGATTTACGATCATTCTCGAGACTGGCCAATCATGCATCATGGCTTCAGGATATTCAGTTCCTCATCAGGCAGTTCATATTATCCTGTTAGAAAGTACCTCCACTTCAATGAAATGAGATTTGAGTAATAGAGAATTTAGAGAGTGATGCATGACAAACTTGAAGGACTAAGTGCTAAATCAAAATAACTTGGCCCTTCAAATGAGTGAATTGATCTTGCAAGACATTAATCTGGCTGCTATAATTTTTCTTGCATGCTATATGAATTCAAATTTAACATACATGCTGAGCATCACGGAAATAGATTACATACTCAGATATTGAATACCATTACAAATTTGTCCCCATTTCATAATCTTTTGTTAGTATCTCTTTACATGCGAAGAACAGAACAGCTTTCATTTTTATGAAATGTATCAAAAGTATTTGAAATTAGTGTACGTTCATCTCCCTCCCAACCAACAGGTGAAGGCTAATGACTGAACCTTGTGGTAAGTACGACTAACATCATTAGATTAAGAATAATACTACTTGTACATAAGGAGCTACATAAAGTTTTACAAATTGATTGATGAGGTGTCAAAAAGGGAGTGGGAAAGTTTTTTTTTTTTTAAAGAAATTTCGATCCAATCATATCTCATCACATCATATGTTTGTAAACCAATATGTACGTGGTGATATACATGTAGCACAACCGTAAGATTAATACCCACACATTTGGAGAGACTTGAATTAGCAACCTTTTCCTAACCAAAGTCTTGAAGCCCCAGCCTTACTACAGATAAGCTTGGTATCATTGGCCACCCTAAACTGTTTTTTATCAGCCAAGAAATAAAGAAAAATAAGTACACCTCAACTTCCAATCTTGCTAAGTTTCCATATATAACATTTTAGCAATAAGGTCAACTAACAGTCTCAAGAAATCTTTCTTAGAACACACTTCTTTTCTTAGTTAGCCAAGTTTTGGAGATTGTCTAAGCCACAGGAAAATAAGCTTAAGGACTCACCTTTAGCCCTTCATAGACTTTATGTAATCCTCAGGCAGGTAGATCTCTCCTCCAACCTCACCATGTTGCTCCCCACTGATAGTTTTCTTCGCAGCTAGGAACTCAGCACTCATAGAATCCATACCCTGCTGGACCGCTTCCTCAGCACTTCCATAACCATGCTCCTTTGCATAATTTCTTACATCCTCCGTTATCTTCATGGAACAAAACTTAGGCCCACACATAGAACAGAAACGTGCCACCTTTGCACCATCAGATGGTAAGGTTTCATCATGGAAAGACAGGGCAGTCACACGGTCCAGTGACAAAGCAAATTGATCCATCCATCGGAACTCAAATCTAGCCTTGCTCAGTGCATCATCCCAAGCTTGAGCATGTGGGTGACCTTTTTCCAAATCAGCAGCATGTGCGGCTATCTTATATGCTATAACCCCAGCCTTCACATCGTCTCGATTAGGCAAACCAAGATGTTCTTTGGGAGTCACATAACAAAGAAGTGCTGTGCCAAGAGCCCCAATATTGGCTGCACCAATGGCAGATGTGATATGATCATATCCAGAAGCAATATCAGTTGTCAAAGGTCCGAGAGTGTAGAAGGGTGCTTCATCACATATGCTCAGGAATCTTGTGCATTGGGATATGGCCAGGCCCTTCATTCATGACCTGAACGCATAGATAATATGATCTCAACAGCAATAGTAGGCAGAGAGAGAAGTTTGCCAATACATTTAAGGATACTTTAAAAAAAAAAAAAAATACACGAAGTTAAAACTATGATATGATTTTTCAGAAAAAAAAGGGAATATTCAGGATTTAATAGGGAAGAATTATATATCATATACTATAAAATTTGAAGCAAATTTACCTGTACATCCTTTTCCCAAGTTCTACGAGTAAGTTCTCCTTGAGTTAAGAGCTCTGCAAACTGAGCAGTATCATTTGCATCATATATTGACCCAGGCCTCAATCCATCACCAATTGACAAAGATACGTCATATTGATTACAGATATCCAGTATCTCATCCCAATGTTCATAAGCAAAGTTCTCTTTGTGATAAGCTAAGCACCACTTGGCATGAATAGATCCCCCACGAGAAACTATTCCAGTCATTCGTTTGGCCGTTAGTGGGATGTACCGGAGCAGGACTCCAGCATGGATTGTAAAATAATCCACACCTTGCTCAGCCTGTTCAATCAATGTTTCCCTAAAAACTTTCCAATTCAAATTCTCTGCAATGCTCACTTTCTCCAATGCTTGATAAATGGGCACAGTACCAAGAGGTACAGCAGAGTTACGAAGGATCCATTCACGGGTTTCATGGATGTGACGGCCTTTTGAGAGATCCATAATGGTATCAGCACCCCCACATTGTCGCTTATTGAAGCTTGTGAACTTCTTCCTCAATGGAGCTCACAACGGCAGAGTTCCCAATATTAGCATTCACTTTCACCAAGAAGTTGCGTCCAACTATCATTGGCTCCAACTCTGAATGCTTTTTGTTAGACGGAATAATTGCACGACCACAAGCAACTTCTGATCTCACAAATTCTGGGTCAAGTTTCTCCCGAGCAGCACAGTATGCCATTTCTTCGGTTAGAGTTCCCTGCTTAGCATAGAACATCTGTGTATACCTCGGACCACCCAACTTCTCCCTCCTGTCAATCCACTCCTTCCGCAACTTGGGGAGTCCTGTTTAACAACAGTCCTAATAAACATAAGAAAGCTGAAGAATGCAATAGTTTAACAATAAATTTAAAATAATATCATCTGTCAATGATCAAGATACACTTCCAGAAAGAGAATTGATGATATTTCACAAATAAGTTATGCTGAAAAATCAATTAAAAGAAAACCTAGCTAGAATCTTTTGCATATCCAAATAATCTCAGAACAGTAAAGAAAAAGAGATGTGGAATATTTCATACGCATACCAGTGCGCGGGATTATGTTCTGTGGACCACTTGTGTCATAGGTATCAAAATGTGGTTCATCTCCTGCTAGGTGGATGTGTCGAGATGGAACTTTGAGCAAATGACCAGATTGCTCATGAATGACTTCCCTGAAAATCAAATTCACAGCATCAAAGATCTGAGAAAATGCACATGAGAGATAAACATATGCACGCATACTCAGATCTCTGTTCAAGCATGTCTGCATGCAATTGTGAAGAGGGAAATTGTAAATAAGATGACAGAAATATTTGAAACCACAAACACAGATAGTTTGGCAGTACCTACGTGTACTCTTTAGAGCTTCTTGGGAAGCATTCCTCAAAGGATGGAAGCGGAAGAAAATCTGGAGCATTAGGATCAACTGTGTGCTTCCGTTGCTTGGGCTTTTCCGTATTGGTAGTAGGGGGATCAAAGGTTAATGTAGCTTTGGGGCCTGAAAAAGGAGTGGACCATATGCCCTTCTCCGTACGCCAGCAATATGTGCAGTCACATCAATCCCAGGCAAAAATGAACTGTTAGGAAACTTCAAGGGAGCAGAGTTATTCCCATTATTTCCAAAAACTGATGTCAAATTAGCTTGTATAGCAGCCATCTCTGGAAAAACGATCAGGATACGAAACGAGATAGTCAATATTTAACGAATTAATTCCATATACATGAATCACAATTAGGAGGTTTGAAACTATAATCTGAAGAACAAAACCAACCAGAAATGTGATTATTTTGATCATATAGTGTAGATGAAATATCTCAACCATCTTTGATGCATATTATTTTTCAACCATTAATCAGAGCAATGAATGCAACCTAATGGAGGTCCAACCAATGCAAAAGGGATAATGATTGCAAAGATGAATCTTCACTGAAAAATCATCTCAGAATTTTCAACCTACTACTTAATTTTATTTCATTATGCTTTATATGTGAACAAATGCTGATAGTTGTTTTCTACACAATAATTTCCTCCTATTTGCAAATAATACCGACTCTTGAAAATGCAGATAAAAACTGCCAGAAGAATATTCTGATTTAAGGGGGTTTTTCCTCAGGTCTCCTTTGGTATTGTTCACAAGTGGTTAGATAAATTAGTAACCGTCAAAAGCTTCAACATAAGCATGCCTAAAGATTTCTGAAGATAATATTTTGAACTACATTCTAAATTTTTTCGGAGACTACTTATAGAACATTTAATGCTGAGTTTAAAAAACTTATTTAGTTTATGTTTTCATTTTGATGTGTTGTTACATCTTTTTCCTTGGTCCCATATCATGGGATAGCAAATGATGTATCTGACCTCAAGGGTGAATGAGATTGTCCAACCGTTTAAGTGCACTAAACTAGGGTATAATATGCATGACATAAATTAGTCTGTTATAAAGGGGAACAAAACACACATTAAACAGTCTAATGAGTACACGGTTCTTCATTTTAAATTTGGAAGGCTTTTTTTCTAAATGTACTCAAGATATTGAAACCCAAACCAGGCTTAGAATTCTTTCTTCTTTTCGAGTCAGAGACATTTGTTTCATTTGTCAAAGTAATTATCTAAGTAGGTGTTCAAAAGGTTCATAGGCTACTTTTTCTTGTTGGACTAATTTATTTTTTATTTTTATTTTAAAATTAAATTTCTTCCCCAATTCCATGCAGCCTCCTCCCCCACCTCACAAAAATTTATAGCAAACTGAGACCAACATAGAAGAAATGTATAAATAAAAAACAAAGAAAATCTCATGACTAATTTGGAAAAAGACTGACGAAAATGTAGCACTACAAATTGGGTGATTGACGGTGATTTCAACCTCCAAAAAAAATACATTGAATGAAGAAACAAAGAACAAACAGAAAATGAATTTAATGAACACAATCAAACGACGCTTAGCATGAACTTGAATAATTAAACACACTGAACACAAAATCGTAGTGGCACAGAACAGTAAACGAAAATCAGCTTGAGAAGATCAGTTAGAAGAGAGAGGGAAACCCTAACCTCAAGGTCGATCTTATCTATTATCACTCGGTCGGAACGAGGATGGATGAATGGAAGATACAAGTTTTCTTAGACGTATCGGCACTTTATAGCACACTAAGAAATCGAAAAGCGACATGGCCATCTCGTGGGTCCAAAGGTTTAGATATTTTTAGGGGCCCGATCCGGTCCATGAAGGCTCTGACTCAGACTCATTTCGAGATGGTCAACTATGGGCCGAATTGAACAATTTTATTTCATCACTAACCGAGCAGTTTTTTTTTTTTTTTTTTGACTCGTTCTAAACTTATTTATTATTTTTTTCAAAAATAAATTGGCTCGGCTAGATAATTGTCCCTAGATATTTTTATTTGGGGTCATCAGACATTGCCTAGCGTCTTGTTTAAATGAACTATTTTTATTCGTCTACTTCAGGATGAAGAATATTCTTTTATTTTTTTTAAATTTCTGAACAACAAATGTCTTCATTTATTAATTATTGCCACAATTTAAAAAATATTTTAATAAAATAAAGACTTGGTGCCGTAATACTCCCAACATATGGATCTATTGTTAAATACCTTTACTTTTTTAAATTGACAAAAAATCTCTGTGTATAAACTTTGAAGTGCGATTCATCCCTTACCGTCCAATTCCGTTAATCTAGACGTTAAAAACAGTAAAAATGATTCAAATTGAAAAAGGAATAATTATAAGAGTGGTCTCACACTTTTTACCTTTTTACAAATTACATCCAAACATTTTATTTATACCACCCACAATCTCAAACTTTTAATTTCTTCCCCAATCCCAATCCCAATCCCAATCCCACCTCCAACATCCCCTATCTTCTTCCCCACCCCCATCCCACTCCAAACAAAGACCCAGAAATTCTTGATTGATAGCTAGAAACAGGAGTGCGTGACCATGGTTGGCCTATTCACTTAGGACAGTCTAGAGTTGTCACTTCAGAAAGCTATAGATTGTTGATATTTCAGCCCCTTCAAAATATCAGTGCGCCATAACTTATTGGTTCTACTCTACCGGTCACATTTACCGTGTATGATTCGACTAAAAAAACAACTTAAATATTTTTCATTATTTTGATCATTACCATCCAATACAATGTACCAAAGAGGATGTATGGAGAAACAAAAGAAGCTATGTAATCCCAGATCTCATGGAGGTGCATGCGCACAAGTTGATGCACTCAAATAGTTCATTCCCCTATGTTCGACTCATTGGACAGTCACAGGGTTAATTACCCCAATGGTCATTGAACTATACCTAAAATTTCCATTAGATCACTGAACTTTAAAAACTACGCAGTTAGTCACTGAACTTTCGAAACTGCAACCCCCTCCATCAACGAACTAACTTCCGTTAAAAAACTTGACAGAACTGGTGATGTGGCTAACGGAATATCTTACGCGGAACGTTTGTGAGTGACGTGGAATTTTTTGTGATGGATATGATTGTAATTTCGAAAGTTCAATAACTAACCGTAAAAGATGTATAAAGTCCAGTGACCTGGTGGAAACTGTAGGTAAAGTTCAGTGACCTGGTGGAAACTGAAGGTAAAGTTCAGTGACCTGGTGGAAACTGAAGGTAAAGTTCAGTGACCTAGTGGAAAGCATAGGTAAAGTTCAGTGACGATTGTGGTAATTAACCTACTAATTGTATAAAGTTCAGTGACCTGGTGGAAATCGTAGGTAAAGTTCAGTGACCGATGGAAATCATAGGTAAAGTTCAGTGACTGTTAGGGTAATTTACCTAAGTTCGAAGCTAAGTTGCTCCGGACATTTATTAGGAATCTCTTTATCATAATACATCAAAATAATCTGACTAGTAAGTCCGTTTATTGTCCCAGAGGCATTGCAATGCCAACGCTGTTTTGGCATCTCTTGTTCACAGGCTTTGTGGTGTCAAATTAGTTAGTATGCTTACATCATAATTTTTTTTGTCCAAATTGAATAACATGGAGATCTAATTGACATTTCTTTTTCAGAAACCCTTCGTTGAGAATGCTGAGCATCTTACAGAGGATGTTGTATCTATGATTCTGATTGGTGATAGTCTTGAACAATATATTTTATACTCCCCATGTCCCAGGCATTTATGTTTTAAACTGGATTCAACATGTGGATATCAGGCAAGCAAATTAATCATATATGCGCAATTGAAACTTAGTCATTATATGTTGGTCATTCTTCGGTTTAAGAATCCTCATAAGCAAACCAGAAAATGAATTTTTTAAATAAAATTCCTCACATTGTATAAAGTTAGCTTTATGTAGTAAGACAACAACTCCATCTTCACAAGTAGATGTGATGATTGTTAAAATATTGCTCAAGATTATCACCAGCCAGAATCACAGATACAACATCCTATGTAAGATGCTCAGCACTATCAACGAAGGGTTTCTGAAAAAGAAATGTCAATTTTTGGACAAAAGAATTATGATATAAGCAGACTTACTAGTTTGACACTACAAAGTCTGTGAACAAGAGATGCCAAAATAGTGTTGGCATTGCGATGCCTTTAGGACAATAAACAAACTTACTAGTAAGACTATTTTGATGTATTACGATAAAGAGATTCTCAATAAATGTTCAGAGCAACTTAGCTTCAAACTTAGGTTAATTAACCTCACAGTCACTGAACTTTACCTACGATTTCTACCAAGTCACCAAACTTTACCTTCGATTTCCACCAGATCACTGAACTTTATATAGTTGGTAGGTTACTTTACCTAAGATTTCCACTAGGTCACTGAACTTTATACATCTTATGCGGTTAGTCATTGAACTTTCAAAACTACAATTCCATCCATCATTAAAAAATTTCACGTCACTCACAAATGTGCCGTGTAGGATATTCTGTTACCCACATCATCAGTTCCGTCAAGTTTTTTAGCGAAATTTAGTTCGGTGATAGATGGGGTTGCAGTTTCGAAAGTTCTGTGACTAACCACGTAGTTTTTAAAGTTCAGTGATCAGGTAGAAACTTCAGGTAAAATTCAATGACCATTGGGGTAAATAACCCGACAGTCACTTGCACATCTATCGGAGATAAGGTTATGCGCCATGTAAAACGAAACCAATCTCACAAATCCAATGAATCTTGCCAGGATTCCTCTTATGAACAAATTTTCAATCATATTGGGCTTAGTCAATTCTGTCGTACCCCCTAGGGAGAGTTGCAACCCAGGTACTCTAGCCCCACCGACAATAGCCAGTTCAAGGCTTCAAATATAGAGCTAACTTTTGGGATCACAAAGCTTCCTGTTTGATAGTCGTGATCTACAGCACAATTTCTGATGTTTAAGGTCCTCAGAAGATGTCCACACCATGATGCCTTGCGTGGAAATATTGCATGTTGTCAACAATATATGAATTAACGGGAAATTTTGTTTAACAAAATAATTTCCAAATTTACAGCAACAAAATGCCAGAACAGTAATTGTCACCATGAGACAATTTCACTTACAAACTATGATCATGTCTTTCTTTTCGACCCTATGATGTCGAGAAACACTTCTCCCTATCTCTTAAAATCTTGCATTTGCACCACCCTATAATGTGATAGTTGTTTTATACAACTTCATTATGATCATATTGAATATATGTACAAGGTTCCAAAAGCAAGACCCTGACCATTCGGCAAATAAACATGTGCGTGTCAAGTCAAGTACTTAGCAAGAAAAGAAATGACTTTCTTGTAATTCCACTGGTGAAATGGGTGTCAAAAGTGGATAGTTCGATCAAATATCTTGTTAAGATAACATGTACACAGCACACATTATTTGTCAACCGGAACCTGTTGGCAATGGGAGAAGAGAACCTTGCTTTCCTCTAACGAAGAAGGTAAGCTGTGATGGAGCAACCACCAATTTCAACCATTCTTGCAGTTCTTCACCCTCTACTTTCTCTTTTTCTACAATACATTGTTGCCAAATATCATAATCATTTGAAAATATATAATTCTAAATGGAAAGAGGCTGATAGAACCCGACTATTAAAATCCCCATTTGCACCAGGGGAAAATGTTGCCTCAGACCAAAAGATTAGAAAACAAATGCAAATCCATTACTAGAATTAATATGCATCCTCCTCTCTCTCTCCCCAGAAAACTACAACTGTAAACAAATATAAAGGGGAAGTTATAGCAATAAACGGGAATCAAAGTTTTTTTTAACTGATTTTTTTTTCTGAGATTTGCGTTGAACATGAAAGTTCTATCTGAATTATGGATCTTTTATCCTGGTTGGAGGAGAAACTACCAAACGTCTAGCATTCCCAGGACTGTACTGAGTTTGGTTTTCCCACATACAGGAAACATAATATTGAACTAACTGTGTTTCTTAGTCAATCTCAGTATTAAAAACAAAATTTGTCCTTGTTCGAGTGGGTTTAAGGAGGGCACAGAGGAGGTTATGTAGGGTTTATTTCATTTATCTTTAAGGAGGCAGGAATGAGAATTGATATGAAAAATAAGGCCAGTTTGCACAGATGTTGTTCGAGCAAAGATCTTTAGCGTTCTGAATCTAAGTTACATACATGTCTCGAACAATGTATTTTGGTCTACTTTCATAATATTATTAAAAACATCATTAAAAGATAGTCCATTTAGTCTTTTACCATCTCTTCTGGATCTTATGGATATAAAAATACATTGTTAGGTCCGTACTTGTATTTTTCGTCTTTCCCCATATAAATATTACACAGATGCAAGTAGATCAATCAACTTATAGTTTATGAATTACCTTCCAAATGTGCACCAAGACCCTCCAGAACATTGTGATTGGCACAAACAACGGAGACCGCTACATCAAGAGCTGATTGCAGCAAGGCTTTAACCTCCATCTGAACAAGATCAACAAGGTGTCCCTATCAAGTTAAACTTACAATCAGTACAGATTCATGGTAAAAATTCAGAATTGTAAAATAGAAGTATAGGCCTAAATGAAGAGATAAGAAAATTTACATTATCCCTTCTCCAAAGTGTAGATCCCCCAGATTCATCCAATCCACCACCAGAAAGAGTAGCCAATGAAATGGGGCCTATGGTTTCATTAAGGCCATATTCAGCCACTGCCTTGTAGGCTATGTCTGTTGCTCGCCGTATGTCATCAAGTGCACCTGTTGTTACACGTCCAGAGTAAATAACTTCTTCCGCTGCACGCCCCCCGAGAAGAGTAACAAGGCGCCCCCGCAACTCATCAATGAAGAGCAAATACCTATCTTCATTGGTTGGGGGACAGTAAGTAAATCCCAGGGCCCCTCTAGATCTTGGTAATATGCTAAGCTTCTGAAAGAAAACAAATACGACTGAGCATTGTATCGCACCATATATGCAGATTCATATTGCACAATAAATTCCATATGCATTTAGGATTTTACTTGATTTTTAAATGAAAAACTCCAAAATTGTTTCATATGCAATCAAATACAATTTTTAGTAATATTGATGATCTTCGATCCATCAAGACTCTAGACCCTGAAAGAGAAAACTAAAGTACTTGTGACACTGAAATGCATTGCCTTATATTTATATTTCCTTTTAAAAATGTTGTCAAGCAGTAGCATTCTTCTTCATATAATATATCTTTTTTTAAGACATACAATCAATAAAGGCTATGAATGTCATACTGACGAGTGAGGGTAATAAAAATATGTGCATTTGTAACTCACAGAGACAAAGCAAAAAACAGCTATAATGATAGCGATGTACTTGTCTTCTTAATTTTTTAAATGCACACACCAACCATATTGCATAAATGAGTGGATGGAATTCTTGGATAGGTTTATACACCTTGTAAATGAAGAAAGACCGCATCTCTTTTAATGACATTTCTTAATAAAGGGAAAAACGAAAAGAAAAGTATTGAAGACCTTCGTTGAGCTAGAGAAGAGTGACGAAGAAAACCCTTCACATTGACCTAATTCAGAGGCCGTAACAATAAATTTTTAAATAGCCAATGAACTTTGGTACTATTACCTCAACACGTGGCTGACCAGAAAGAAGATTGGCAACAGCAGTTCCCACTACCGCATGACCAGCTTCATGCCGAGCTACAACAGCTTTCTCACTACCCGGTAACTTGGTCGTCTTCTTTTCAATCCCCTGCAATATAAAAGAAATAAAAAAAGAACTTATGCCCTCAAGGTTAACTATGTCAAAGTGAGGAATGCGACAACGCTTGCAGGTAGCACACAGTCCAACTCTGTAACACGGACACTTCAACTAGGGTAACGTGTCGGTGTCCGACACTCCTCGAACACTCAACCATAATCATTTTTCTTTCTTTTACTAAAAATATATTAGTAAACAATAAATAGGTACTCATATTTAAAAGATTTCAACAAAACAACTTATTAACGACTATAAAACTAAAAATACTATATGAGTGAAGAATTTTAAAAAAATTTAAGCAACGAGTAGACGACGTGTCGTGTCAATACATTTTTGAAAAATCACGTAGCAACGTATCCGACACGCATCCGTGACGATGCATCATAACAGTCCAACAAGTAAATTGTGATGTCCATAGTTTAAGAACCTCTTTCTACCTCAGCCTTTTAATTCTATAATATCCATTGTTCCCCAAGCAAGAAAAGAAGCACAACGTATGGACTAACGAAAACCAAATGACATAAGCAAAAGAATCGTATCCCTACCAGACTTCTAAACCTGAGAGCAAACTCTGTGAAGTAAATTTATTGAATTCATACTACATATGGAAATAAAACCATGTGATTTCCTCTAAACTCATGAATTTATCAAAACAGAGGAAAAGGGTTGCATGTTTCAGAAAGCAGAAATCAACTCAATGATATTAAGCTGCCATTCAAAGTTATGCTATTATTTATGCATCTATACATGGATCTCATCTCCTTAACAGAGTGCTTCAAACACATGCAAGATAACTATTCTTGAAGAATACCCTGATGAATGAGAAAACTAGATGCTGTAACTACTATCACCAACTATCATTTTCAGTAGGTCATATTGTATGAAACAAGCTTTCACCTGAACAATTTTAGAGCATACTTACTAATCATGATTTTTTCAGTTCCAACTCAAGTCACCGATGGGGTTGATTACCAACAGTACAGATACAATGACATATCTCAGAACAGAAACAAATAAATAATCAATGCAGCTAATACCGCTATTGATCGCTCTACTGCTTGGATGAAATCAATTTTCTCCACAAGAAGTTTACTTTGCCTTCCAGCCAACAATGCAGCTTCATTCACCAAATTGGCCAGATCTGCCCTGCATAATGTCCAAAATCAGAAAGAAAAAAACGACTTAAAATTCTAGTTAAGGTCAACATCAATCCATCATAAATTGAAGACAGAGAATAATCACCCAGTGAAACCGGTTGTCATAGAAGCGACATCGCCCAGATCAACATCCTTCCCAAGAGGAAGTTCTTTCTTGGAAACATGTACTTTCAAAATGGCTTCCCTTCCAGTCCGATCAGGTGTTTCCACCTAAAGCCCAAATACTTGTAACTTATTTTCAAAGAAACTACTAAAGCACAAAAAGTTGTTATGTTCAACTTTCAACACTCATAAAGGAAAATTTCAAATTAGCACACCAACCGCAACCACTCGGTCAAATCTTCCAGGTCGGCGTAGGGCTGGGTCTAAGACGTCTTCCCTGTTAGTAGCTCCAAGGACAATTACAGCTGAGTTGCTGTCAAATCCATCCATCTCCTGCAGCATATTTTCTAGTACAGTTATCTTTCCTGGGAAAGCCCAATAAGTCATGAAGTAAAAAGAAAGAATATATTAATTTCCAAAAACCATACAGTCAGCAACTGATTTAAGGTTTGTTCCCGCTCATCATTGCTGACAATGCGAAATTTTCCATCACGGCTCTTAGCTACAGCATCTATCTGCACATTCAGGAATGCTAATTCAGAACATTGTGAAAGATTAAACAACAGATGCCTCAGAGATTGGCCATGAATACCCAATAGACAGGATGGGGGGAGGATGGAGAGGAACCTCATCTATGAATATTATTGATGGGGCTTCCTTCTTTGCTCGAGAAAAAAGGTCTCTGACACGAGATGCTCCCATACCAACATACAACTCAACGAACTCACTTGCTGAACAGCTGATGAAGGGAACTTCAGCTTCCCCAGCAACAGCCTTTGCTAAAAGTGTCTTACCTGTCCCAGGGAGACCAACCTGTAAGACAATGCAGTAAGTACAATGATCTTTAAAAAATACTCTAGCAATAAAAATAAAAAAGAGGAGTATATTGAGTAAACGTTGAAGATAGAAGAAAGAGGATTTCAGAAAATATTTTGCGGTTAATTGCATGTATATAATCATAAATTTGAGGAAATCAGGCAACCATGTTGATCATATCTTCTGTATTTCAATACAGTATTGTGCATCAAAACAAAAGATCCTCTTTTTTAGCAAAACCCACAGTTATACCTAGGCAACATTGAGTGTGAATAGCAGGCAATAACAGAGAACTCATGTGATTCGGAACACTATATCTTGCACCCGAACTTGGTTCAGGACTTAACTTACCAAAAGAACACCTCGAGGAGGACGCGCACCAAGTCTAGTATACCTGTCTGGATTTTTTAGAAATTCCTGGCCAGTAAAGAAATTCCGTAGTGAGAAATGTATCTCCAAATATAAAGAACTACTATTCCATTTTGCAAGTAATGCCAAAATATTGAGGAGCATCTAACATACCACAATTTCTTCTAGCTCCTCCTTGGCCTCATCAACACCAGCAACATCAGCAAAGGTAACAGTTTCCCCTTGTTCAGACACTTTAGCTCCACCAGAACCCCCAGTCTTGCGATTTCTAAGTTGCCCTGGTGAATTCTGTATATTGCAAGGCAATATTAAGTCGTGTACCACAACGTCTGCTTTCAAAAGCAAACACAAACAGCGTATATTGCACAGCAATATTAAGTCATGTACCTGGGAAAAGCTTACAGGAAACCGATGAAGAAGACCTGCAAGCACTGCAACGTAGAATAAAGCTATCTGCAAAACAAAGAAATAAAAAACCGAATGAGATCTATCCACAACACTAGCAGGTTATAAAGCACAGACAAACTCATCAGAGTGTGCTGTCATCACAGCCTATTGTTTTATCCCTACCCGAATGTCCAATTAAGTCTCCAACATGCAGTTCTTATACTAAATAACCGGGACTTTATACCAAATTCTGGACAACTAGGATGGTTATCCTTAATTTGTTCAAAGCTTACCACTTTATTACTCATAGAGTGGATATTAGTGACAACACTCTAAGAGCATATACAACTTTATTAGTTATCTCACGACTTTAATATCAGCACGGTCTGATCTAGTGGTGCCAACGGTGATCTACAGAAGTTCATAGATCAACAAAACAAACAAGTTTGGTGACGGAAACCTACTGTGGTGAAGTGTGGTGGTTTAAAATCGTAGTTGGTGGTTGGTGATGTCTCGAGGTTGTAAATCAATTGAGTCCAAGTTTGATGATAATGTGGAAGGCGTTGACTAATGGTGTCACGTAATATCATGCATAGCTCTATGTGGTTCCATGTGTTGTGCACATGCTAACAGAGCCCTTGAAGCTTTTTTGTGGTTGGCTTTGCTGTTTGGGATATTGTATTTGGATTCTTATGTGGTTGACTCTTTTTTCTGACAAATAAAAAGAAGACACTTCCCTTTGACGAACAACAACTAGACTCTTCTTTTGGTAAAACTAACGTAAAGAATCTCTGTCTTTAGGACGAAGAACACCATGAGTTGTAGCTTTTGACGGTGAATTTGTTCAGCGGAATGAGCAGAATAACAAAATATACTAATTGATGCTGAAAGAGCGAGACAAACACATGGAGACTGAGAAAGAGAAAAGAGGATAAGTTGGAGAAAAAATTCAATATCGACAAATATATCAATAATCAACAGTGTATATAGTTGCAAATATTTTACTTAAAATCGTTACACGGAAAAATTACCAAACTAACAAAAATGAAAAATCGCCTAATTTAAAAATAATAGCTATGGAAATAAAATAAATTCAGTCTACTCCTTGTTCTTTACCTCAAAATGCCCTACTTAGTGGCAAATTTTCCGGGAATATCCACTAGATCTCCATCAGTGTATGCACATGTGCAGGGTGTATGTATGCATGTAAGTGTGAGACTATCTACTAACTACTGATCTTGATAAAACTCTTCAATACGTTTATTTATTTTGTTAAATCTCGATTTGGAAATTTTGGGGGCAAGCAATCTGACAGATGGAATGGGATATGGTGGGGAGGGAGTTCTGTTGGCTGCTGTGTGCAGATTTTATTTTGGAAGAGCAATGAGAAGGAAAGGGTAGCTAAAGGATAGGACATGGGTTGCCACAATTGGGGCTTTGGGGTCCACCATGGATGGACGGAGGGAGCAGTGCGAATGGCAAGGGATTCGGTCGGACTAATATGTGGCATTTAAAGTAAAGTATGAATAATATTACTTGTCATTTGGCCGAACAAGAGAAATCTATAAGATGTTAAAAATATGTTCACGTCTGCTTATTTATTTCCTGAAGAGCTTATATAGGGATTATAATCTCCAACCAAAAAGTTTTACCCACACTGCAACATCTTACAAGTTGTTCAGCAGCTTCGCCAAACAAGCTCCAAGTCGATGGCATAGTTCAGCTGACAGGCAAAGTTAAAATTGATATCAACAGCATGAATAGCTCCGTAAATGGTGTCGCATCATGAGAAAATAAGATACAACACGTATAGCCAAAAAATTGCTGCTGACCGTTCACGGGAATGTCAAGGTAGATAAATGTACAAGGACTGAGTAACAAACGACCATCTTTTTTAAATGGTGAAAAAGCACCAGTTGAAGACAAAACAAAACAAAAAGCAAGATGGGTTGAACACTGATAGGCCCCAATTAAATAAACATACTCTAGAAGGATCAAGAAGATTGGAGAAGACTGGAGATACCCGTATTGAGGAATCCGATCCATATGGGTGGGTCTTTCCTGTAGAACAATATTTCAACATAAATAGAATGACAGAGGAGGAAAAGGCAGAAGCGGTTGTTGTATTCTACGACGGCGAGGGTTTGGCCTTGTTCAAATGAGAGGACAAATGCAGGCCAATGAAGAATTGGGAAGAAGTGATGATCCAGCTACTGTGTAGGTTTCGACCCTCACGAGAAGGGTCTCTTTGTGCCCAATTTTTATCCCTCCGGCAGAGCTCCACCGTCAGAGAATATCATCGACGATTTGAGACCTTGGCTTCACCATTAAGGAGGTATCTGAGGAGATTTTTTAACGCAATTTCTTAAATGGTTTAAAGCCTGAGATAAGGGCTGAAGTCCATTTACTAAGACCATTGCGCTTGGAGCATATCATGGAGGTAGCCCAAATGGTAGAGGACAGGAACATAATAACCCAACGAGCTCAATGTACAGCTGACCAAATTAAACACAAGAGTATCCCCTTTCACAACCCAAATCCACCCCTTCTCTCAACCCAAACTAACCCAACTTCCCAGCCCAGTTAACAAACAAACAGCACCCCTAAATCTTCTCCCAACTCGTCAAAACCACTTTACCAAATATCCCACCCCCTACAAACAACTCACAGGCAAAAAGAGAAAAATGCTTATGCCATTGTTATGATGAGAAATTTTCAATTGGGTACAAGTGTAAAAATAAGGAGCTACAAGTTCTTGCAATTAGAGAGTTGGAAGAGGCGACGGACGAAGTAGTCACGACCAGTGATAGTGAGCTGGAAGAACTAGGTTCAGGCAAGAAGGAGCTAGTTAGGTTTATGTTGCTGGGGCAGCAACAATCAAGCATACTTTCCACCTTGAGGACAAGGTGACTGAAATGGGAAGGGTAATTGATAGGCCACAATTAAATAAACATATTCTATAAGGATCGAGAAGACTGGGACTGCAACAAACTCTGTTAGAGGGGTAGAATTGGGAGGGAAAATCAGTTACAATTAGCTTATTAATAGGGAAGTGTTGGAGGAGAATAGGCATGCAAAATAGTGAGTGAAGTCATATTGTGGAGAGTTACAGCCCTTTCGAACGGCTGATTGTATTTCTTTTCTTGCTGTAATTCAGAATTCAATCAATACAGAAGTCTAATTTCTATCCTGTTCATTTATTTCATTAAATCCACAGGTGGTACTTATCGCACACATTGAAAATGGACTAAGATTAGTGGGTCATGGTTGAATGATGAATATATAGATTGTAACTGTAGATGACCAGAAATATATTGTAGATATGGTTTAATATCGAAATTTTAAAAACTAAAAACCACAGTTGCAGCGTGTAGGATAGGACATCGATCATCAGAAAGTATAAGTGAGGGTATTCATGGGACTCAAAATGAACACGGTAGTAAAGGGCATAGAATGACCAACAAGAGCAAATAAAAGAGAAGAGCAGTTGTATTAGAAAGTTATGCGCTACAAATATACCACATATAAGCAAAATAATATGGCTGAAGCGAGGATTTTAAGGTTTAAAAAGAGAGAGAGAGAGAGTGTGTATAATACTGAGGAAGTTAAGGTAAAATAATGAGTGAAGACTGTGTAAGAAATGATCTCCTTTAATTGGTAAACAAGCACATGTTAATGACTAACCAAGAAAGAAACAAGCAAGACGATTGGGAAGACGGGATAGTCTAGTACTGCTGTAAATTGAGTATACAACCAAAACACAATTACATTGCATGATTACAAAAGATAAGATTTTGCACATTATAGCAGAGGGCAAGGTCTTAGTTGCAATGCAAGGGCAGAACCACGAGTATTGGTCTGGGGTGCAGGCCAAACCAAACATAAGTTTGAGAATGATATTGCCTCGGTAGAAGTAATATCACAGTAAGATTTAATGTATTATTTAAAAACATGGGTAGGAAAACAACTAATTCAGATATTTCTTTCTCAACTAAGTGGAATCAGGGAAATTCTTAACAGCTAAGTGATTCTAACAAAACGCCAAATTCAGTTCCAAAAGTAATAAACCAAATGAAGAGCAATTTAAAATATTATCAAAATTCCGCAGATCATCCATCATAAATTTTTTTGCTAAATCTGTAATAAAGGAAATTCACTAATCTGTTTAGTTCAAAGAAAAGCAAAACATTCAAACTTTATACTTCAATGCTTTGGCTTGCAATGCCCTTATTCAAAGATTAAAAGAAAAAAAAAAAAAAAAAACTACGATCAAAATAGAAACGCAAAAAATAATTAAAAAAAAAAAAATTTCCCAATAAACTCAAAAACTGAAATCAGTTAACAAGCAAATAAAAAACAGTAGTAACAACTCACCAATGCAGAATTCAAGAACCCTCCAGACCTCTTGTCAGGGGAACCAAACTCTACATCATTCTCAACCATCTTCTCATACGGTGTCTTGATATCGCTAGGCCTTGTTGTTTTGTACACAATCCTCTTCGTTGGGTTCACGCTCCTTAACAAAGAATCTGAGTTCTGTAACTTACTATTCAAGTCACCAACACTCTCCACGCTTCCAGTATTGATGCCATCCTTCTTCAACTTAAACATTATGTGGACCCCATCAACCTCCACCTTCTGCACCTGGTTATTATTTATCTTATTCAGAAACTCACTGTATGGAA
>CAIGRP010071763.1:0-10500 GCA_903798385.1 Fraxinus cuspidata | reverse complement strand
TCAATTATTAGAAATTAATTCCAACCGTAACTTCATTGCCGTCTTTGTGATGAATTCGATTCCTGATCGATAAATTGTATTTTTCCATTATCTACGTCATCATCCTTAATTAATATGTTTCAATGATGCCAATGTTCTTAAAAATAACTATATATGAGAATATGACAAATAAATATAACCACAATAACGATTACGATAACAACAATAATAGTATAAACATTAAAGTATTAAAGAGTGAATATTTTGTGTGTAATTTTGATTTAAATTTTATTATAATTGAACCAAATAGAAGCTAGATGGAAAAAAGAATTTAATCTCACAGCTATGATGCAGTGAAATTATTTTATGTCGGACAAAACGAATGATTTATCCATTCAAATTACTTTACTTGAAGGATAAGGAACCAAACAATTATCAAAAGAAGAGAAGAGAAGAAGATATTTTGAGCTGTTTGTTGAGAAAGTGGCATGCGGGGTGGGGTGGAGTGGGGGCAATATTTACTTCACAGCTTGATGAACCCAAGAATATGAATATAACAGCTCAATTGAGGTTTATTATAGATGAATCGATTTGTGGGAACTCTAGGTCATGCCAGTTATTTGAGAATTTGTCTAAACCACCAGAGAGAAAAAAAAAAAAAAGATTTGGAATCAATTTTTAATGTGTAGGGATTGTAAAATCAAGCTCGGTTTGTTTGGTTACAAGGATAGGGGTTTAATGGGTTTTCGTAAAATAAGATTCGTTTAAACTAAGGATTTGAATTTTTTTTTATAATTATTTGTTAAATTTATTGGTAGGTTGAACACTCCTCTTAAAATTTTAAATTCATTTATCGCTCTAAAATTGTTATTTATCTATCATTAATTCATAATTACATCGATCTTGAAAACAAAAATATCGAATTTTCACATTTTGATGTCGTTTTATTTAGCAATCTTGACGTATCCTATCACTAATGTGAACCCAAATTTATTAGGAGTCGAACATAATAATCTTCATTATGACCAGCAATTAAAGATAGTCATGCACTTCACGACATAATTGGGCCACAAATTAAATTGCTACACTACTTGCAACAACTAAAGACAAAATGTTCCAATCAATGAAAGACCACGTTTTCTATGAAAAGAATATTAATTTATAAAAAGGAAGGTTAATTTCAGCGACAGGTACGAAAATTTCAAAATAATTTCAAAATTGTCACCAAGGTATTTTCTTATAGTAATGATCACTAAAATATATTTACATATTTGATCATTCTGTTAACAACGTTCTTGACAATTTTAAAATTTATCGTGACAAACACGACATTAATGCAATTTCCGCTTAGATGAAGTCATCCCTTATAGACAAATTGCCCAACTCTAATTTTCTCATTCCAATCATGGTGCCAAAAAGTATCGAAGTAAAATACTGAATCCTAAAATTTTGAACAAGGTTTATGCCATTGTGAGTCAAATGTTTGTATCGAAGTCGTTATGGACGGAAAACGACTAAAGAAGATGGGCTTGAGGATGCTGAAAATGTGAGGAAATTAGTTCAGATCTTTTGTTACACAGATTTTCACAAGAAAATAATATATATCATTGAAAAGATAATTGAAATTAGAGCTCAGCGCAAAATATAGTGCAATTCGAAGTTGTAGACTAAAAAAAATATATGTAGATTTAAAGTTAGTCTAAAAAACTCAAAGCTTATACGGCAAACAAACTTAATATTTATTAGCATACTCGATTTTTGCATAGCAAACTCGAGACTTGCTTAACAAATTCGAGGTTGGTGTACCAAACTCGAAAGTTGACATGTTAACTCGTTTAATGGCTATAGAATTCGATATTTGTTCGGCTTAATTGACATTGACCGTTCATTGAACTAATTTCATTACTAGAGCGATTATGACTCCGGTTCAACTTTGGAGCTCAAAATGCTAGTTTATTGTGTTTGGATTTTAATGCTGATTATTCCACGAGGTCAGCTTTATGAGATTGATTTTCTAACTGAATAAAGAGTGATTTCTAATTTGATTTCGTAGAATTGATTTTCATCTAAAAAGTTTGCTCTTTTTCTTGATTATGTGACGATTAATAACTCATTCTTTTGTTTCTTATAGAATAGTTTCTCAATGAAACTACATTATGCCTAATTTCTTTATATGTTCTTCTAGTCAAATATAATAATTTCAGACAACTATTCAAACATTTTTAAAAATAATTTTTGACTTTTCAAAAACCATGTCAAACGGATCGTAAACAAAACATAAAACTTATTCTCACAGCTATGCAGTGTAAATTAAAATAGAATATTGGAATTGAAATTTTTTGTTTAAATTTCTCGTTAGTATATTTTGAAAACGTGATTTCAGCGGCTATGCATAACAATTTTAGATGTAAAATTTTAGAAAAGAAATTGATAGTTTATTTCTGCTAAAAATAACCCCAAAATTAAATTATCTAATCAAATAGCTAATTCAATGTTAATATATGGATTTGTGATGTACATATGCCATCTGAATCTATAGACTACAATGCTTAGTTTTAATTTATCTAACACTATTACTATTTACGACATGGTCGGGCCACTAATTTAATGCTTTTAGCAGATAAAAATAGTTGTTCTAATAAATTAATAAACACGTTTTTCATATAAAGTAGATGAATTTTAAAAATAATTAAATTTTCTAGGTCCTTTTTTATACTTAAAAATAATCTAACAAACTTTTGCACTATTTGTCCTCCATAAAGACGCGTTTAATTTAACTAAATCGACCAATGGTTGAGTAGATCGAGGCATCCAACTATACACTAGAATTGTGCATATCAAGTACATGCACAAGACCAAACCTAAGATTCTCATCATTGAGACCAAACGCACCTAGTATTCCTAAGCTCATGGGACCTAGTCCAGTCCTCTAACCCTTGTAGACTTAGACACGAATTATGCAAACACAATACGGGCTTCCATCTTCCTGGTCCCCAACTCTAAAATTTTAGACACTGTTGAACCTCATCTCATCAGAGCTTGTTCAACTCCCAAACACATCCACGACCAATAACTCTAGATGAGTTTGATGAGCTCTGCCGCAGGTAACAACCATAGATTGGACTCTAGATCTACACACTACACCACCAACATAAAATGGCATTGTCAAAGAAACCTCGAACCCATGGTTTAGGATATTATCAGGTAATGCTAATAGTAGTATCGTGGGTAATCTTTTGAAAATCTGCAAGTGTACGAGATCGTGATCAAGTAACATAATGATGAATAGAGTGTCAAATCCAAAAGAATTATGTGTTTGACCGAGTTAAAATTAATTGCAATTTTAATCAACTATCAAATAAATTTTGTAATTTTTTCTATATTAATACCTAAATTATCTATTAAACTAATGAAAGTAAGTAAATGTATTTTTCAAATATGTGAGATACATTGTTAAGATATCGAATCCATCTTATTTCCATTTTTAGTGTACCAATTAAAGTGATAATTTGAAATCATACATATTGGTCAATGTTCCAATTTAATTGAAAGTCCCTCTCAATAACGATCAGATATATTCCCCCCATGTGACCCTTTTATCTCTCGATGAAAGATGCAAACACGATAAATTCATTAACAAGTGCTAGAACACTTATTGAAACCATATAAAACATAGATGTATTATCTATCATCTATCGAACCTTGCAAAATTTATTATATTGTGCTTAAACCATATTATTTCTCTCGATAACAATAAAATCTACTAATAATTCAATTGATGATTGAACAATTGAAAAGAACGATAAAAACGATAACAAACATCTACATATCAAATTAAATTAAAGTCAAAATAATTAATTGAAAACTAAAATATCATAACAAGAGTTCATCTTATCTTTACAATGTATAGAACTAGCCTAATATATTGAAATTACAAGAAATTATATTTAAGTGAAAGGGTATAACCTGAATTTTTGATAAATTGAGAAGATGAAGATGAAGATGAATCTTGAAATCTTAAATCTCTTCAATGGGTTCTTGATGAATCTCCACTTGTGCATTCTCTTTCTTTTTTTTTTTTGCTCAAAAATCAAGTTTGAATCTTCACTTGATTGAATTCTTGCAAATCCCCTTCAATTTTCTTACAAAAAATGAATTTTTCTCATTTGATGATAATAATTGATGAATATCGGATTATGAGATGTATATGAGAGGTTTCTAATATGTATTTTGCTGTTAAGTATTTGTATAAGTAGAAAATTGGTTGAAAATCACGTTCAAATTGATTTCTAAAAGAGTTCTAATCGAATAAGGAAAGTTGTATTCGGGGGCGGATTTTTTTGTCTTTAAACAATTGTCAGTATTTTGATCATAATTTTCTCCTCCGATATTAGATTGGGTCGATTTAAAGTGTGTGGAAAGCTAATTCAAATTACTACAACTTTACTAGAAACATAATTTTTCCAATTCGGACGTTTACTATGTCAAAAATGGATCTCAATCTTCGACTAAAAATCTGAAATAATAACTTTTGTGATTGATTTTAACAGTATTTTGACAATATTGCATTCATTTTTGAGTTCTAATTCCATCCAATTTTCTCCCAACAATTTTCAAAGTATCGTCTTATGGTCCGAATCAACTATTGAATACTTGCACTTTGGTCATCAAACTTTGGACTTCACCATTTTCACCAATTTTCGTTTCTTTCTTTCGGTTCCTTGTTCAACCATTGAGTTTTACCTATATAACATAAAATACAACAATTTAGGATATATTTTGTCAAAAGAATTATCAAATATCGATATTTTAAACCCCCGAATAAGTGTATAAAATATATTTATCAACATGATAAATCAGCTAGATGAATTTAGTAAAATCCTTTTTAGGATCAGTAAACTTAGATTGAAGCTATCCAATTCAGCGTGATGGTTGACTGTTCACAAACTAAATTACCTCTTCTATTTCAGGATACATATCAACGCTGCAGTCCATCCAACGACAAATTTGATCTGTTCCCATTCAAAGATTTAGTGGGTGTGGATTCCATCATTGTCCCCACCAGGTGTTTGTGACCACCCCCACTTTGCTAAATTTAGTCGTGCTACGTTTACACTTTCTCTTGCATCTTTCTTTACGCTATACACTCTTGATTTGAATTCATTCATCACATCACTGCGTAGACTTCCTCTACATAAGAGGGAATGTCAACCAGGTCGTCATGCAATATGTACATATAGTATTGTTCTCCTAAATTATGTACAGGATCTTGGTTCAACCTAAAAAAATCAGAAGCATCAGTTAATTTACATTGACAGATTTGACACACTCACAATAGTAAGAAATGGCATGTCTCCTTGATGTATTATGCGCATTGTGATTTCAAAAAGTGTTGAATCTTGTGCTGAATTTGAAGATAATGCACGTACTATTTCGAGCAATTAGTTTAAAGCCTGTTCTCTGGTGCTCATCCGTCTGCAATGTGACACTGCAAGGTTTGAGATTGTAGGCCTGGAAAACTGTTAGAGCTCAGGTACCAGTGTTCACGAGTAGTAAAATTTGACAATTCTGACCCTTAATAGGGTGAACATCAGAGATAGGTATAAAGGGAAATGTAAATCCAATATGACACACCTCAATTTGAGCACCCTCATAATCGAGGGCTCTCTTTCCAATCAGGCTCATATGGGGTGGTGCCAGAACAATTCTGACGAAGGCAATCACATTGATAGACCAAAAAGTGACTATACGAACATCATTAAGAAAAGAAAACAAACCATCTTTTAGTCTAGAACAGCATAGCATACACAAAGGATCATTCTACGTTCATCAATCTCGTTTTCTCATCTTTTCACCAGAAAGCCAGAAACTGTCTAATCTGTACTGCTTCGTTAGAAAAAAGTATCGTCAAGGGAGTATAATTCCAACAGATGTCGCTAAGGAACATTGATCAGTCAACCTCCGCTTGATTCAGGAGCCACATATGGAGGATCAAGCCTGGAATGGCCATTTTGTATAAATGGGACAAAACCAATGCTAATGCAATAAAAATAGGCAAAGATGATCTTTAAACAATTAAAAGACATAGACCCCTTTAAATCCAGAATCAAAACAGTAAGCTATTGTGAACCAAGTTTGTAAATTATCCATACTGAGTAGCTGCATAAACACTAGAGAAGAAAAGTAAACAACATTAAGGTGATGGAAGTCAACCTTCCAAAAGCAACAAACAAATTTCAAGAGAACATACAATTACAGTGTTTCCATGCCCTTTAAAGAAGTTATCGCCATGGCCTTTAAAGAAATATCGAGAGGTCTTCAGGGGGTTCGATCCAAATACTCTCAAAAGGATCTTGTTCTCCCCAATCATAACTCTGCTTTCGGGGATAGTATCTACCACTGGCCAGAGAGTATGACACGCACCTTTTTCCATAAAATCGAACTTTAGAGAAAAAAATGTTGTTTCTCATCATTCCAAGAAGATCTGACTTTGCATATGATGACAAGAAATTTGCAAAAAGTGTCATGCTTCCTAAATTTTCCATCTCAACCCACACTTTATTCACTTGATCTAACTTATATGTCACTGGGTTTACAACCGAGCATGTATATATAACAAAAATATCTCCATTATGTTCTGCCATAAATTTCCCTTTCCACCAATTCTTGACAAAAAAGCATCTGGGCGGAGGCACAGAATAAATACTCCAAGTACTGTTGTCAGGGTCATAAACTCCCAACCATCCTGTTACACTCAAACAATAAAAACGACCATTGCAGAAAACCAGCTTATTCCAAATGCTGCTGACAAATGGCAGACGGCTTTGGTAATTGATGGTAGTCCATTCATTTTCCCCAGGACGGCACGTGCTAATCGCAACAACTGTGGGGCTGGTGTGCTTAACTGTAAATGCAATACAGCTGGAAGATGTCGGGGCAGCAGAAAAGGCAACTACTTGGTACGTCAGTTCTAGTCTAGGCAATTTGACCGACTCTTGAGTGTACGGACAAAAAAAGAAAATCCGTTTAGTTCGAGGCTTGTAAAAAAGCAACCAACCATCCTTGGCATAACAAATCCTACAGCCATTTAGCTCTGGCAAATCAAGCCAATATGATTTGCGCTGAGAAGGATCATAGAATTCATATAAGTCACCGAATTTCGGGAAAAACATAATCCATGGAGGTTTATCAGCCACTTGGACCGAGGTTGCAGCGGCACGCCATCTTTTGCAAACAGCAGAAGCACGGATATTATCTCTCAATGATAACTGAGAAAGAATCAGTTCCAAAATCTCAGTCGGAAGCTGAAGTATCGGGCATTGATCATCTGACTGTACATTTTTTGCAGCTATTTTGTCATCTTTGATCGCTTCAGGTAACCTAAAAGCATCGAATCCCGGATGCAATTCATTTCAGCAATAAATAACAACGCACACATCAGTTGATAACAGATTCAATCTATCAATCAGTTGATGAACACAGGGGTATGAATCATAGGGAATGAAATAAAGAATTCATTGAAATGGCTCATAATTTCCTATGGATTATGAAGTCCAAACTGTATATACCATTAGGTTTAGAACTTAATCTTGAAATGCATCTAACTGAAGCCCTCAAATTCAAATGCACACTCACAATTCAGATCTTCCTTTCACCACTTTTTTTTTTTTCCCTTTTGCATAAATATAGAAATGGGCACATTTTAAATCAGCTAGAAGTAAGAACACTGGCATCCATAAACTAAAATTAACAAGAAATATATGCAATCTTGTATACACAAACTAGAATGCCACTAAAGACCTATCTAATGGGTTCCATCAAAAGCAATAGGTATCTATCCATCTCAATCTCTTCAGATCTTCAAATCTGATAGCATGAAAAATGAAACTAAAAAATCTTTAGCCCTTCAAAAACGATTTTTTCATCTAAAATTGAATTTTTCCTCAATGGGTAAACAAATTCAATCTCACCAACCCAACCAATTAGCACCACAAAATTAGATTAAATCAATACAATAAAAATCAATTTTCATTTCTAAAGCGGAAATCAACAGCAAAAACGAAATTCAGATTTCATACAAAAACTTAAATAATTCATCAAAACAAAATCAAGAAACTTACAGTTTCGACTTTTTCTTTCTCCTTCCAGCCATGATTTCGAAACCCAGGAAAGATTTTTATGGCAAAGCTATTATCTTTCTGAGAGTGCGGGTGAAAAAGATGAGTGTGAAGATGTATATGATTGGCAACAAAGAGAGGGTGCTACCAAACCTATTAATATAACACGTGTGGTTTTATTGAATTATGTGTCGCAGCGGTCGTCTCAGTTCTAACAACAGATTGCCACGTACAAAATCAAAATAATTTATATTTTATTTACATTTATAACAATCATTTTTTTTTTCATTATTGCTTATAGGGCTACATTATTATTTTTAAGGACCCTTGTCCAAGATATTAATTTGAAAGTTAAATTGACTAGATATAAACTGATTGTAGTAAATCTTTCTGCATATTCGAATTGTTGTCAAACTATTTCCATCGAACATATTTTGTTTTATAAAGATCAGCATTTGAAAGGAATAGTGTTATAAATGATAAGTCAACTTGCCTCTATTAGAACATTTTCTTCTTCTGTACGCATAGAAGGAGAAATGAAGGGAATGGAAAGGAAGATGACAATATTAGCAACGAAAAAGTTGATAAACACAATCAGCGGTGAGCTATTATCAAGTTCACTATCAAAGAATATCATTATCGCTCTATATGTATGTATGCATCTCTCTCTCATTTAGATAGAAGTATAGATACAAAAGTGTAAGAATGTATTATATATGTATATATATTATAAAGTGCTAGTTCACATCAAACTAGCCCTAGTTAATTGGTGGGAGTTACTTGAAAGGTAATCTTGATTTTGGATGTTGATAGCACTAAGCTTCAAAATTGTAAATCAAAGTGGATAATACTACCACTTTGGTATTGATGCCATTCCCTTTACATTAACCACAGTTTTAACCTACTTCAAAGATGTAAACTAAGTGGTTGCTAAAAAAATGGCGATCGATGAGTTAAAAATGATCATTAAACTTTGAGGTCGGTTAGAAACAAATAGTCACTGAAGTTGTTGAGTATTGAGTAGAATCTCTTGATTAATTGAGCATTGAGATATACTCTGATATTATGTCGTCTAGTGGAAATGTGTTAAAGAATACCTCCTTGAAATTGCTAAAAACCCAATATTTTCCGTGCCAATAGATAAATACTTTGACACCTTTATTTGTACGTTACAAACTTTAGGATAGGCCGCCCTAATAAACGAACATAAATAGAAGCATAATTCTCTTAGTAATCTTTATTTACGTACTTTTCTTCTACGGATATTGACTTGATCATTAGAGCTAAGTCGGGAAAAGGTCTCTGTCTCTTTCAAGTATTAAAGAGTGTTAAAAGTATGTTAATTTGGAACCCCAATTTCAAATATTACTACGTATTCTTTAAATTCTTTGGAGTCTCTTAATTACTCCATTACATGTTATGTTGGTCAATTTTGTGTGTCATCATGACTGCACGCGATCGATTGACGATGTTACCAAAGGGAAATGGACTCTTGAGCTTGGTCCTCCCTCCGATGTAAGAATCAGCAGACAGTTCTTTATATATGAAGAGTACAAATGTATATATATTTCAGTATAGAATGCAATAGATAACAAAATCACCATTTTGCCTTTAGTAGGGTTCGCTTTATATAGGTTTCGAAATATGCTAACTTGTCAAAAAAGTTTATCACATGTATATGAGACACGTGTCTTAGGGTTTCCTTGATATCCACTAGGAACCGCAACGATATGAAGATCACAAAAATCATTTAGGGTCTTTTGATGACGTAAATATTCATTTACTTGTTAATTTATTCGTCCTATTTTGTAGCTTCCTCCTGGTTGATCTACATAAATGAAGTCTATGATCGTACTATAGTTGCATGAGTCGAGATGATGATGGAATCATTCTTGGTCCCTTGCTCGAATAAGAAAGTCTCGGATGGTGTGGTTGCTACTTGCTAAATAATCGAATATGGTTTTCTATCTGTCGTGGCACAATCAAAGTTTTACACGTGATGAGCTTTCTAATTCCATCAGTATCAACATGTGACCAACAACAAGGAAAAAAAACATAATAGTTAAATGATGATGAGAAATATGCCAATAGTGCGTAACAATAAATCTTGCATTTATAGATGGAATGTCTCAACAAGAGTTATAACGATTATGGTAGTTGTCACCGCAAACACTTGAAAGTAATGAGTTGAGTAAATATTGTCAACAACGCTTTGCATAACTAAATATTAAAGCATTGTTCACTTCTATACTTTTCCACCGTCAAAACAGGCCTTTTTGTCTTGCAAACAAAGTGGCATATGAAAAATTCTACAATAGTTCATCGAGAAGTTCACCATTACAAAGATAGAAAGAGGGAAGACTACTTTGCATTTTTTTCTCTTTTGTGGGTAGAAGAGAAGGAA
>CAIGRP010071753.1:0-10784 GCA_903798385.1 Fraxinus cuspidata | reverse complement strand
TTCTCTCTCTAATATATTATCCTTTCTTTAGAGGTCCATAATTCATAGATAGGCCACTAAGGGATGTAATAAAGGTTTAGTTAGCATATGTGTACACAGCAATGTAACAAACAAAGTGTTCCATAATCAAAAAGCTGTACATTTACAAGAACTCCATTTTACCCCATTCTACTAGGTGAAACATGAATACCTCTGCATTTCCTTCAGAAAATAAATATTCCTAATTTATTCTATCATATCGTCTTATACAAGAGAATGCTTTGGCCTTTGTCTATACAAGAAAAGATCTGATAAGACAACACCAAAAAGAGCATACGTCCCCTTATAAAGATAGGGAAACAAAACCAGTTTTTGCTAAACAAAATAAAAATAATTCCAGTAAACCAACTTCATAATTTAAAATTCAATCCATATAAAACATTTACAAGTTACTTCCTTTCCTTGTATTTGCATTGTCACGTTTTGTTTGTTTTACCACATGTAATATTTATTTACCCTTTAATGTAGCAACATATTTGTTCGTTCGATAAAATATTTCTTCAAGATTTAATACCATTTTTGGATTAAATCGTAACCATGTGGTATACTGAACATTATAAGATGTTCCCATAAACACTGAATCTGAACCGACCTACCTACACAGACAATTTTTAACATATTTAATCTTCATTTCATTGAAATAAGCCATAAGTAATTAAAAATTGCCACATTATAACAATTGAATTTTCATCTTTATCATATCTCTGCTTGAATTCTTTAAACAAATGATAATTTTTTATGTTTTAGCATTAGTTTTCATCATGGTTGTCCTACTTTATGCCAAATCAGAAACTAGTTTTGTACAAAAGTTTGTTGAACCAAGAAAGAACCTATTCTCAAAAAAAGGTGAAGATTGATGGTACAAGGAAAAAGAGAAGAAGTGTATGCACGGAAACACCAGTAGGATCCAAAGGCATTACACAGAGAATCGTGATAGTGTCAGAGAGGGCAAAAAAGCTTCAAAAACTCTGAAATAACTCAATAATCATGTCATTGATAATAAATTACATACAAACTGACACTGGTGTATACTGACCTTATGTCTAAACAAAATTATCGATAAGCATTTCAAATCCTAAAATAGAAGGATTCCAACTTTTGAGGAACTTATTATGTTACATACCGAACTTAACACTAGACTGCAGGCTTTAAATTGGAAACAAACATGATCCATAAGTAGAGAAACAATGTAAGTTCTAATTTATCACAAGGTAAGTTCTAATTTATCACAAGATCTGGAGAAAGATATTGTTCTAACCTTTATAAGGGCTGCAGCATCCTCTTCAGCTGTACCACCTATCTCGCCAATAAGAACGATGCCTGAAATGTAACATGCAAATAATAATTGAGCATAACATTGTTTTTGTCAGAAACGAAACCAAACAATAGATTCGAGTA
Organism: Fraxinus cuspidata; assembly: GCA_903798385.1. Lineage (NCBI taxonomy): Eukaryota > Viridiplantae > Streptophyta > Magnoliopsida > Lamiales > Oleaceae > Fraxinus > Fraxinus cuspidata. The sequence goes on along the minus strand of CAIGRP010071753.1, from coordinate 9,347 downwards.
ATATAAAAAGTGAGAACTAGACTAAACAGAGTAAAGAGAACATCCTCATACTTTTGGGAAAAAAATAGATCAAAGAGGAGTAAGAACACCAACATTGGGGACCCAAATGCTATACAGATTAAAGGTTGGAAGCCCAAACGCCAAGAAAGTTCAATAGGGACTCCAGTGTTTATTTGTGTATAGAATGGGGATTGTAGATGGACATTTTCCCTAAAAATAATATTTAATATTTACTTTGGAGTATGATAGACCTCCAATGCGATTGTAACTATCTTTATGAATAATTAAAACATGCTTTTCAAATGAGATAAAGTCTTTCTGGCAAATATCTTACGTGGCAACTGAGATTAAGCTCATCCCGGCAAAGAAATTACCTTCTGTCTGTGGATCCACGAGAAATTTTTCTACGCAGTCAACAAAATTTGTTCCATTAAAAGGATCCCCACCAATTCCTACACATGTAGACTGCCCAAGACCAACAGCAGTGGTTTGGAAAACCTAACAAACATATGGTATAAATTGATATGAGTAGTCCACAATAAAACAAACAATTACACACTTAAAAACTCATACATCGTAGAATTACAAGTGTGATGCACCAAAATAAAAAAAATAAATATACAACATAATCAGTTATAAAAGAAGATTAGCAACCAAAATCAGCTATTCCGTGATACATTAATTTTGTCTTATTTTAGTAGTAGGTGGAGAATTTTGGTGATTGATAGAATGATTGGAAAATTGAATTTGAATGCTCATGTTATTACCTATCATACCAATAATTCAGCTATACTCCTAGAACGGTGCCCTAGTTTTAATCCTAACTGCTACCACAAACTAAACCAGTATATACAACTGTCATGTTCTCTGATTTGATCCTTTCCGTGATGTAAATGTTTAAGTCCAATTAGTATCAATGACTTTAAATCTGGCTGTGAAAAACATAACCCTCTTCCATCAAAGAAATGAGAATATCATTCATATAACACTTCAAAAGTTAGTCAAATTTGCCGGATTGAGAGGCAATGAAGAAAGCTGCAAAAAATGAATCTAATACCTACACAAAAGTAGGCTTATCCAACTTTTTCATCCAGTGAACTTCGTCAATTCCAGTCCTAAGATTTTGATCAAAGGTTTCGATGTTCTGAAGAAAACCCTAAAGTGCTAGATGTAACAACGACCTTCCAAGATGATATCTTAACTTGTTACAAATGAGATTTGACTTATTACTTTTGTCGCAGCATCCAACCACAGTGAAAATCCAAATTCATTTGCATCATAAAACCTAAAATGGTGGAAATCAATGTGATCCGAAGGAAGTAAACTTTGTTATTTAGATAAATTAAAGATTCTTCGACACATGGAATGGAAATAATATGTGGATGGGATGTTTTTGATGAGTGCTGAACTACAATTTAGTGAATGGAGGTTTGAAGAATGGCGTGGAGCTGGCACGATGAAGAAATATGAGTTATGAACGATTAAGGTACGATGAGATTGGGTTGGCTGTTGAGTTGTAGATGACAGCAGCCATAGTAAAGTCAATAGTAGGAGACATGAAATTACAAAATCATGCACAATTAATCTTTAAAGTTCGAAAACTTGTTAGGTTTCAAAAAGTAACTATACAAAACTACGAGCCCCCAGTTGAACACTGCCATGCACCGCAATTATATATGAATCACGCACAGGACTGTTTGCATCATGATTTATTGGAAGTTATCAAAAGAATGGAAAAGAACATATGGTACTCCTTTGCACAGTCTCGTTTGAATATTGAAGCGTGTTACACAGTGTCAATTTTCTCCTGAATAAATTTGGAAAAAATTAATGGATTGAAGCATTAATCTAAATGTTGTCAAGACGAAAGGATTGCAATGGATGGTACCAGTCAAAACATAGTGTTAACTATGAAGGGTAAAACTCTGGAAGTTCAACTTCAAACAATTCAAGGTTTACAAGTTGTATCCATGGAGTTTGTCAACTATCTTAAGACATAAGATTTTCAGTAATTGGATGAACTTTGGCCATTGACCCATGTAAGTGTATCAAATTTCACAAGTGGACTGGATTTCAAGGGCTATTGGATGGTCTACAAAGCTAACCTCCAAAGTTCAATAGCCCATTTAGAGAGAGAAAAGGAGGCGGTTGGGGGGGGGGGGGGGGGGGCATGAAATCTCAAAAACATATCTTATATTTATTTTATTTAAATTAAAGACCTGGAACCACACAGCAGAACAAAATGACTAAGCACCAATCTCTACGACCTATAGGATTTTCTAACTGCTGATGTTTTAGAAATTATCACCCAAACAAATACACTAAGGGGTCTCTTTTCTCAGAGAGCTATGAATTCTAAGGCTTGAATCATAAGAGATATTTAAGAAGCAACAAAAAATTCAAAGACAAGAGAATAAAAGGAGCTAACCGCTTCGTAAGTCGATGTTCCAGATCGCGAAACAATTCCGATACATCCAGGTTTATGGATGTATCCAGGCATAATTCCAATTTTGCATTCTACCGCTTCATAAGTCAATGTTCCAGATCGTGAAACAATTCCGATACGTCCAGGTTTATGGATGTATCCAGGCATAATTCCAATTTTGCATTCTCCAGGCTTGATAATGCCAGGACAATTTGGTCCAATGAGTCGAGTTTTTGACTGCTGGTTGAGAGCAGCCTTGACACGAATCTACAATTGAGGAGGCTGAACAGTTACAGAAATACACGATGAAGAGAAATTTAAGCTAATGTAAAGGGTTTCATCCCTTGTAAACAAGTTATGCCCCACTGGAAATACTTTTTCTTGGATAAAGGGCGCATGGACAAATCAGAAATCACAAACTTACAGGACACCAACCTTTCCATGTGCCAGCAGAGCAGGAAATATATATCCAATAGCTAAACCAATTAAATTTAGAAGAGAACATCTGGAAATAACATTAATAGATGTGTTTGTATCTATCAATGGTGAGAAGTGTCCCATCATTCTCATAAAAACAGTACTTAGAGCATTTATGCAATTGGTTGGAGTTATAACTTATACATAATATATATATTACCAGATTTTAGATAAAGAACCTTTGTTAAGTGAAGCTTCATAATTGGAGTTAGCTCCATACTCATAAATTGAATTTTCATTGTTGAGTTAGGAAAGGAAAGTTATGCATCTCTATATAAATTTTATGATACCATGTCATGCTGAGGGATGCCCTCCGTGATGCAAACAATCAAATCTAGTTCAGCCTCCACTGCCTCCATAATGGCTCTAGCAGCAAAAGGTGGAGGGACATAAATCACTGATGCATTAGCTTTTGTTTCAGCTTTCGCTTCTGCTACAGAGTTGAAAACAGGAAGTCCCAAGTGTTCGGTTCCACCCTTTTTTGGAGTAACTCCTCCAACCTAGGTAAGCAGACATGAAATGTCAGGAAAATACGAGCAAACCATCCAATAAAAGGGTTCAAACAGAAACAGAACTTGGAAGTATAAAAGTTTCTCACAGATATTATATACAGGGGAGAGAAGGTAGGGAGGAAACAATGTTATTTTTCTATAATTTCTCCTTCTGTTTGCCCATCTATCCAGTTCACTTCCCCTCCCCTCCCCTCCTCTCCCCTCTGTCTTCGGGCTGTAAAAGAGAGAATATATGTTGGTTCATATTTCTTTTCTGGAATAAAAAAACAATTCCTCAAGTTAAATATAAAGTATATTCTACACTTATGGAAATTAGAAATGGTAGCCACACTTGCAATGTTTAGTATTCACCACTTCTCCTTCCTCTTCGGCTAATAAGTGCTACCTCAGTACCTCAGCAACTACCCATGATCATTTTAACATCGGGATGGAAACTTATGTTCTCCATAAATAAATTTTATTTTCTTGTTTTCAGTCAATAGTATAGATCTTTAAGAAATACGAATATAAACCCATATAGTTCATAGGTTCAAAAAAAGCCAAGCTACCGAGGTATCTAAAAAAAGCATGTCATAAAACTTGATGTTCTATCATACCATTTCCTTCTAAAAAATTCTAATGGATTCAAGTTCGATGACCTCAATCGTGCATGATCTGTGAGTGCAAACGACCATTTTGCTAAGCAATTGATACAAGAGATAACATTCAGTAAACTATCCAATATTAAGATTTCCGTATGGATCCAGGAAACACTAACTGAAACCAAAAACAGTAGAAAACATAAATCCACAATCACCTACGAATAAACGCAAGAAAATAATATGATACCATTGGATACACAGATGATTTGTGCACGTGTTAAGCTTTGATTGGAAAATATGATCTCCGGCTACACATGAGGACGCATTAAAGGCAAGATTTAAATGAAAATATATATCCCTCGTAAACGTTTAGACGAGATGGTTAACAAATTCAAATAGAAATGATAGTTAAAGAGTAAAGACCATATTAGTGCCATATTCAATGGCCTGTTCTGTGTGGAAAGTGCCATTCTTGCCGGTGATGCCTTGGCAAATGATACGGGTGTTCTTGTCCACAAACACAGCCGGAGGAGGTGGAGCGGATCCGAAGTTGCGGTTCTGCTGTAGCTGCCTAGAGTACAACAGTTTTGACGTGAAGTTGCTAATCAGTCTTGTGGCTTGTCGAGTCATTGGTCCGATTAAATGCCGAGGCGGCGCTGACGCGATGGTGCGGCGGCGGTAAAATTACAAACTGTTCTTCACGAGCGTCAGAAGAGAAAAAAAATAGACCTTTAATATTAGGGAAAATTGCATTCGAATTCCAATTATGCATAAATGATGAAAATAGCTCATGATCTGACTTCAGTTGTGGTTAATTTTTAAAAATTACTTTTTATAAAAATAATAAAATAATTAACTTAACCCGTTTGGACTCCATTTTACCAAGAAAATGAATTTTAAAATAGTAAAAAGTTTGGACTCCATTTTTCCAATTCTGGAGTGAAATTTCTTCCACAAGAAAATGTTATTTGGATTTGGTTTGATCTTTTATTGATATACTAAGATATCGAAAAGAAATGTAAATTTTTGAATTAAGGAAAAAAGAGAGCAAGAGAAATTTAAAAGATATGATTTTCTTTCAAATATCCTATTTTCGATCGCCACCCTGCCAACACAATTGTTCTTTAACAATTGTTTAAAAGAAAGTACAAATTAATGAAATTGTGACAAGTGACGTTCTTTACTTTAGCTAGTATAAAAAGAATTGAAAAGTATTTTCAAAAGAATGATGTTAAAAGAATACCACGAAACAAGCATTCAACAGTAGTGATGATAGGGTGCAATTTCATCAATACCCATTGACATTTCTTTTCGAGTAATGCTATTCATCACCAATGTTAAAACACCAATTTAAATTAGAGCTAGGCATGGTCCGATTCGGTTCAATTCTCCACAGAATCGAACCAAACCAAAATTTTCGAGTATTTAATAAATGGAACCGTCGGGTCCAAATATAATTATGGAATCGTTCGAGTTCAATTCGATTCGGTTCCGTTAGGTTCTGTACCATAATTAAATTTTTTAACAAATTTCTAGTGGCCGTGATTGGAGGTCGCTGCTTTGATGGGCTGTTGGAGAGGGAAAGTCGGACTGGCAGTCGGCGGCTTCGATTTGGGCATGTAGATATATGCTTTCAATTTATCAAATGATTTGAGATCAGTGAATCGATGGTTATCGAATGAAAATGTGAAATTGGAAAGATAATGAAAAAAGCTTAAAAATGCCTAGATTTTGGGATAAGAATGAAATTAATAATTGGACCAAAAAAATAAATCAAAAAAATTGAATTTAGAAATTAGGTTGAACTAGACTAGCTAGGCATGAACTTTGTTTAAGAGTTAGGACATTAATCAATAAATTAATTAACTTATTAATTTGTTTAGAAAAAAATGTAATTAATTAAATATAAAAATTTTAAAAAATTATTTAAATTCGATTCTTATTCAGTTATTCGATTTTGGGTCTAGAATTGAGAACCGAACCGAACTCGTCGATTTTTTATTCAGATATCTGTTTGGGTATTTAACTTATAAAGAGCCGTTCGGTTCGATTTGATTCTATTCGGGTTCGATTCAATCCGATTCGGGAATTTTGTCCAGCCCTTGTGGCATTAAATGAGAGGTACACTTGTATGTATCACAAAATTTCATTTTTAATTGAATCTATCACATAATGCCACATAGTTTGACACTACTGGTCCTAAATAACATTATTCTTTCTTTTCATTTACATCAAAACCAGCAGTGTAATATTACCATAGAAGGGCAAAAAGAAAGCAGAACACAAGGTAACATATACACGAACGCGCACAAATGGAGAGTGAAATGAATAGTCAAATAGGCGTATTCACAAATAAAAACTTTCAATACATAAGAAGAAGCTAGAAGGAAGTCAATAAAATGACAAAGGCAGTTGAAATATGGATGAACAATTTTCATCCTCATCAATTACACACCCTCTAATGCTCTGAATATAGTTGAAATTCCCATACTATGAACCACAGCAAGCTGACTTTAGTGCAGCTGCACCACCTGAAGATGGTTGATCTGATTGGTTGATCCTAATGGCCTGAGGCTGCAGTAACCAACCAAATATTGTGCATTCATAAAAATATCAAGGCAAAGAGAATCTAATGCGTTGAACCATCTTGTCTAAAAGCTTACTTTGTTAGAAAGAGGACGTATTATATCTATTTAAATTTAATTTTCAACAAGCCTCTCATGTGTAGACTGAACTCAATTTTTCATCAAAACTCTAATACTTATTCACAAGGCTATGTTTGGTGCACCGGATTAGGCCATACAAAATTGTTATGGATAACAGACGGTATAATGGTAGATTAAGTTGGATAAAATTCTGTAATTTTTTTCATTCAAAAGATGACTAGCAATTGTATAATATGATTAAGAGATTGGAGGAACGTTTTTAGGTCAGACAAAAAAGAGATAGTCAGTGAATTATTTTAAATGTACCCTCTACCTAACAATATTTGTTACATTTAATACTAAAATGTTATCTAATCAAATTCAATGCACCAAACACGACCTAAATGGATAGCAGGAAGACTGAACTCATAACTTTTATATGCTTTGATACTATGTTAAACCATCTGATCTAAAAGCTTAAGTGGTTAGATAAAACAATTTATTTAGCTAATTTTGTCTTCAAGACATATGTTCCACTTTAGTAGCCAGATTAACTAAAATGGAGGGGCTTAACATAATTCTTCCCCATGGTATCTGAACATAGATCGAATAAAATTTTTTCATAACTTAAAGTTGGATACTTTTCTCGATCCTTGTTCTTAAATAACAGGATGATATAACTAATAAGAAAAAACTTGTACCTCGGTGTTAGAATCAGTTTCTGAAAGCCGTTGTTTTACGTCTCTAGCAATCGAAAAGAAAACCTCCTCCACATTCATGTTCATCTTTGCACTCTATAGTAGAATATCAGTTAGAAGTTGACATAAACTAGCTAGGCTAGACATCCAATCAAGCACGATGGAGTTCTACTTACTGTTTCAAAGAACTTAATACCATACTCATCGGCAAGAGCTTGACCTTTGGAGGTAGGCACAGCCTAACAAATGTAAGAAAAAGAAAATATTAATAACCATGGCACATGCAAACCCTTTTACTTTCATCCATGTCAGCTTTGCTCCCCACCAATATTTTGTTAACATTGTCAGAAGCATGTTGCGAATCCAGTTCCTAATATCTGAACAAGAGAAAAAATAAAATAAAATTGAACATAGCCAAAAATAAAATTAATTCTGTCGGTCAAAACACAGTAAAAAAAGTAATGCAATAATGACATGCAAAAAACACGAAGAGTAAGTGACATGGATGGATTCTCAGATTAGAAAAAGATTAGCCATGGCATGAGATTAGCTACAAAAACTGTATTATAGGTAAAAGAGAATTTACTATTGAAAGATGATTCATCAGTGACATCATACACCAGCAAGATACCCATAGCTCCTCCATAGTAAGCTGAAAAAAAGCAAATTATTGGTAACGACTTTTAAGCAGAAACTGGAAGTAAAGATAAATGCCATAATTATTGATTATAAAGTTCAAAAGGAAAATATTGCTCCTTGTCAAAAATGAGTACCTACATTTGAGTTGAATTGAATTGATTTCTTATCTGAGGTCTTTCTCTAGTGTAATGATCCATTTTCATCTTGCTCAAGTGGGATAACCCCAGTTCATTCTAAATTTAAAAAAGAAATATGCCTCTCATTTTATCCTTTTAGTCCTCAGACCCCCTCCCCTTTGCCTAGTTGTCCAGCAATCAACCTTCCCCCATAAAAAACTACTTGCGAAACACTATCATCTAACCTCGAAAACCACTATCAACCAAGAGAGAGAGAGATGATAAAACAAACGCCATGTATACCATCGACATGTCCTTAAACAACTGAAATCAACACCACTAACCAAAATGCCACCATCGAAACAGCCACCAAATACCCAAATCACAATCAATGGAACTCTACAACACCCACTAGTACCCACCCACCCAATTTACAGCCATCAATTTTGTAAGAACCAAAATTACTCGCTCATGAATGCCTCCAAGTGAAGTAGCCACAGAAAATGAACAAAAAGTTAGGTGGCTTGGCATCAAGAAATTTGGAAATTTTCGAGAGGTAGATTTTCGATCCTACGATGGTGGTGGTTCTAAAATATAGCAGTGGGTTTCGAGACCTCTGGGGCGTCCGTAGGTGTTTGGAAGTTAGGTTGGCAATGGTAGTGGCGACTCAAATGGGGTATGTTGTGGCAGCAGCAGCTGTGACAACGTTATATATTATCATGAAATGTTCTAACGGGGGATACCTACAGAAGAAAGCCGGTGAAAAAAAAAAAGCATTTTTATTTAAAAACAGTATACTGTTTACAAACAAATAGGAAGGAAGACATTTTTCCAGGAATGGAGGTAGCAAAAAATGCTTAAACACAGTCACACGTATAAGCAGGATATATTTTGACCACATTATAAGCAACCTGCTCAGCATGTGACATAAATCTTAAAAATATAGCCACCATTAAAGGTTCACAATAATTCTCTCCTAGCTAGTGAAATGCTATGTAGTTGGCACTAGGATATAGCACCATCTGTAATGCTTGACTTTTAAATTGAAGAGTGTGAAGCTAACTACCACCTGTTGTGATGGTCCGGAACCGCTCCTGACCAGCTGTATGTTACGGATCACAAGATGATGACTTGAGATCTAACATAGCATGGGGATGTCATGGCACTAAGTGGGAAATGAAGTAGACCTATGGTTAATCCGGTCTAAGCTTCAGCAATACATGGCGATGAGGGCGTCGCCTAATTTGGTGGGGA